>OZ026625.1:62186318-62206318 GCA_964020975.1 Hermodice carunculata
GGAAAGGAATTTTGGATAACTCCAGACCAACCTCCTTAGCACCGATCATGTCACAAATTTGAAACCTCGCTATTTTTTAAGCAACTTTACATCTTTGCATACACCCTCGTTGACGATAATATCCTTCTCACATGTGCGTGCTTTAGGAATGATTTTGTCTGATACAAGATTTATTAAGGTAACAGACCCTTCAAGCGACATGATGGGGGGGGGGGGGGTATCTGCAAATGGTCGATGTTAAAAGTACATTTTGCAAAAGGCAACTTCAATGGGACCACCTTTTTCTCAAATTTCCACACCTGCAGATTTTTAACTTTATGGATTGACCGTGAGGAAATGTGTGTGTGGGTTTTTCTTCTTATTCGGTGCCAACGTCGAACTACATTAAACGAACTGCTCTGAATTGTAATGAGGGTGCTGAATGCACTAATATGAAAAGTTACTCTTCTCTCTCTCTCTCCGTCTCTCTCTCTCTCTCTCTCTTCTCTCTCTCTCTCTCTCTCATCTCTCTCTCGTCTCTCTCTCTCTCTCTCTACTGCACTGAACTTGGCAACGGGAGAGGAATCGTTAGAGAAAAGTAGCCTAAGTCCAAATCTGTATTCAGGACTAGTAGGGACACTCAGTCAAAATCAGAACGGGACTCAGAGATGAACTTGTGAACAGCATCATTTTTTTTTCAATATTAAGGCCAGCAGAAAGAATGTCAGGTCCATGGATAAAGGTTGGTTGGGTTTGCCTCCGGTTGTTGGGTAGCTCCAACCGACGTCAGGTGTATGCATGGTGAAAAATAAGAGACACTGTATGCAGAGAGAGAGAGAGAGAGAGAGAGAGAGAGAGAGAGAGAGAGAGAGAGAGAGAGTGAGAGAGAGAGAGAGATGAGAGAGAGAGAGATGAGGAGACTACGGAATCTCATTGGTGTCAACCTAATATCACTTCTTTCTTGTTTAACAGATTGTTTTCCTTGTTATTACAAACTTTTTCTTGTTATAACAAGATTTTTTCCTGTTATAAACAACTTTTCAGTTGTTATAGCAAGATTTTTTCTGTTATAACAAGATTTTTTCTTGTTATTACAACTTTTTCTTGGTTATAACAAGATTTTTTTTTCTGTTATAACAACTTTTAGTTGTTATAGCAAGATTTTTTTTCTGTTATAACAAGATTTTTTCTTGTTATAACAATTTTTTTCCTTGTTATAAATCTTTTCTTGTTATAACAACTTTTTTCTTGTTATGACAATTTTTTTTGTTATAACAAGACTCATATACACAAGAAAAAAAGTTGTTATAACATGAAATAATGCTGTTATAACAAGACAAAATCTTGTTATAACAAGAAAAAACTTGTTATAACAACAAGAAATAATCTGGTATAACAAGAAAAAATCTTGTTATAACAAGAAAAAAAGTTGTTATAATAAGAAAAAATCTTGTTATAACAAGAAAAAAGTTGTTATGACAAGAAAAAAAAATCTTTTTTTTAACAAGAAAAAAGTGAGATTAGGGTGACACCAATGGGCGTCCGTAGGAGATGGAGTGTGGTTGTGCTTGGGAAAAAATTGCTGGGAAATAAGAGTTTCTGGTTTTTCAGAACAACACAATGCAGATGTACGATTGTGAAAGTTTTCATACTTGTCTGCTATAAAAGGGCCTACTACGAACTCAGTGGCACTGCGGTGATGCGCAACAAAAGGGCTTACAAAACGCCTCCAGATCCTAAGGCAGGAATTTGTAAAATTAGTAATATACAAAATATTATCATAACTGACGACTTACACTCAAACTTCAATGACCCTGCTGGCTCTAAACTGAAGCAATTGTGCTCTATAAATTTATTAACCCCCCACATTACAGACCCTACGAGAAATACTGCCACTTCTGCTACCTGTCTAGACCAAATTATTTCCAATATATCCACTTTTGTCAAAGAGCCTCGTGTCTATTTCTATTACATAAATAATTTTTCAAAAGGTCCAGGGAATTAAAGGTACTGCCCTGGACCTTTTGAAAAATTATTTAAGTAATAGAAAACAGTTTGTTGTCCTTGATAATATCAAATCCGACACTAAAAATATCCATGCTGGCGTTCCTCAAGGTTCGATTCTAGGACCACTGCTTTTTCTGATTTATGTTAATGACATAACTTTAGCTTCTACTTTATTTAAATTTATTATATATGCTGATGACACAACTTTATGTACTGCTGTGCGCCCTCTGAGTATATCTGGACCAAATGATGAAATATCCTTGCTCATTAACTCTGAACTAGACAAGATAATTATTTGGCTTAAAATGAACAAGCTCTCTCTTAATATAGATAAAACTAAATTCATGATTTTTCACCAACCGCAACGACAAGTCTCAACTCCTACACTTAAAATTGATGATGTTAGCATTGAACATATAGATGAATACAAGTTTCTTGGTCTAACCTTAGACACCCACTTAAGCTGGGACAGTCATATTAAGAAAATGGCTTCAAAAATTTCTCAGACCATCGGCATCATGAATAAATTAAAAAATTTTCTACCCTCAAATATTCTCCAAATCATCTATAATTCTTTAATCCTGCCACATTTCAACTACGGTCTTCTTGTATGGGGTCACAAATTAGAAAGATTAGTTAAAATTCAAAAGAAAGCTGTTGGGATTGCCAATCATAGTAATTACAATGCACACACTGAACCTATTTTTAAATCCAGAAACTTACTCAAATTAGTCGATATACATACAGTTCAAATCCTAAATTTTTTTTTCAAATATGAAAATAACCGGCTTCCTGTCTATTTTTATCAATTTCCAATTACACCAACCCCCCAAGTTCATGAACATGACACCCGAAGAAAGGGATTATTTGTAGCACGTACTCAACATGCGTTCGCTCGAAAGTGTATAAGACATGAAATTGTTAATGTTTTAAATGCGACATCTGAGGTTGTTAAAGAGAAGGTACATACTCATAGTTATTTTGGTTTTTCTCAATACATAAAGAAATATTTTATTGATACGTATGAAATGTCTTGCAACATTCAAAATTGCTGTATTTGTAATGCAAATTGATTATATTTTTGGACTCTGAATTTCCCCTGCCTTTTTGATAAAAGTCTTACCAGTTACATGGTTACTTTTTTTTGATAAATAGTTTATGGTCATTTGCATGCAGGGTGGTACACATGATAGCGGTCTGTCAAAGATCTTAATGTGTATCTCCCTGACCAAATTATGGATTACTCTCTTCTGTTTTATTCTTCAAATGCTACTTTGCTTATTTCTATACTTTGTATGTACCAAACTACTATTCTTTTGTACGCATAATTTGGTTAAAATAAAAATCCTGAATCCTGAATCCTGAATCCTGTCTTGCCACCCATTTGTAATTGTGACCACTCTGTAGTTGCATCACATATTCTCTTTCAGCGCAAAAGGACACATCATTACAGATATATTTGGTAATATAAAAAGCTAACTTTGACATATTAAGAGACTCTTTAAGCCAAGCTGATTGGGATGCCTGTTTTAATTCGAAAAATGTTAATTGTTGTTGTGATAACTGGACTAAATTATTCATTCATGTTGCAAAGGAAGTAATTCCGGGTAAATCTATCACAGCGCGTCCGTTGGACTTACCATGGTTTAATTCATCTCTCCGATGTACAAGACGAAAAAGTCATCGTGCCTACAGCAAGGCCAAAGATAAAAAAATATGACGTTCATTTTTGGAAATTTTACACCACCATGCGACAGCAGCGGAAAACTATAATAATAAACTATAGGACTCTTTAAAAAATGCGAACCAAGGTAATAAAGCCTGGTGGCATACGGTTAAATATTTTCTGAATCGTAAGCAGTCCCATGCTATCCCATCACTACATGATAATTGTCATAAAACAGATAGTCTCTCCAAAGCTGAAATTTTTAACATTTTTTTCTCGTCCAGAGTAATATCGACATATCCAGAGCCCGTGCACAAACAACCATAAATCCATTGGAAGTACTTCTTAGTTCAATTCACATTAATTGTGAAGAAGTTTTAGCTATTTTTTAAAAAGCTTAGATGTCACAAAAACCACAGGCCCTGGCGACGTCAGTGCTATTCTACTGCGTGAGGGGGTGCCATCTATTTGCGACTCGCTAACAAAATTGTTCAATTTATCATTCCGTCAGGAAGTCTTTCCTAGTTCCTGGTAACAGGCCCATGTCACACCTTTGCATAGGAAGGGTGGTAACAACTTATTAACAACTACCGACCCATCTCCCCACTAAGTTGTGCTTGGAAAAGTGATGAAAAAGGTAGTTTTCAAATATGTTTTCAATTTCTTCAGAAAAAACAAACTTTTATCTTCTAGTCAATCTGGGTTGAGTAGTCTTTTTAGACATCTGCAAAGCGTTTGACCGAGTATGGCACCAAAGCTTGCTATTCAAACTCAAACGTAGCAGAATCTCACACTCCTTGCTTAAATGATTTAGAAATTATATCTCAATTCGTGAGCAAAGAGTCGCTATTAACTGTAAAACCTCTACTTTGGGTACTATCAATGATGGCGTCCACCAGGGTTCTGTTCTTGGTCCTCTGTTATTTCTTATATTTATTAATGAGATCGTGTACATCATTCATTCCAAAATCAAACTTCTCGCTGACGACACATCTTTATATCTTGCTGTCGATAATCTCCACCTAACTGCAGACATTTTAAACGAGGACCTGTCCTCTGTCGACTCTTGGTCAGCAGATTGGATGGTGACATTCAATGCCCTGAAAACGGATGCTATGTTAGTATCTCTGAAGAGAAATCAAGTCTTTCACCTCCCTTAAGTTTCCAGAATCATCAATTGGAAATCGTTGACCAACATAAACAGCAAACGATAATACAGCGATCCGACCTCCGACAGAACGATCATATTCATATTATTATTGCTAGAGCCCCCAAACAACTTAATATCATGAAAAGTTTACAGTATTTGCTAGACAGAGAAACCCTCGAAATAATATACAAATCATTCATTGGACCATTAATGGAGTATGGTAGCGCGGTCTGGGATGGCTGCACACAGGGCGACTCACAAAGATTGGAAAGCATTCAACTGGCTGCCGCACTTGTCATCTCTGGTGCAATGCTAACTACCCCTAATATTAGATTATTCGAAGGAACGGGTTTTCAAACGTTGGCCCAACGCAGAGAAATTAACAATTTAATCCAAATGTATAAAATTACTCATAATTTAGCCCCTGAATATTTTAGGGAGATTATTTATTCCAATCAAAACCAGATCAGACACAATACAAGACAAGCTGAAAACTTTCCTCATTTTAGAGCCAGAACATATCTATTTAACTATACATTTTCACCTGCACCACGAGACTTTGGAACCAGCTCCCGCTAACAATTCGAAACTCTAACTCATTAAATTAATTCAAGAAGCACACAGATTTGAAAGTTCCTCACTCATGTAGAGAGACTAAATTATACTATGTTGGTAAAAGATAACCGGCTATCATTCAAGCAAGGCTCAGGGTGGGCCATACTGTCAGTTGAATGCTCACCTACATGCCATTGGTTTACGTGAATCCCCGAATTGTCGCTGTGGGCAAGGTGCAGAAGATACTTAGATTATTTTTTTATTTATCCATTATATGCAATCCAAAGAGATAGCTTACATACATCTATTTCAGATTTTGCTACATTTACTCTAGAAGCATTATCAAGATCAAAAATATATTGTGAAAACTAAACGTTTCCAGCGAGAAACCAAAACATGAATTGTGTTTAAAAGCAAAGTGCGAGAGCGACTTTATATTTTGTATGATTTGTAGTTATAACCACTGCCACTCGACCCCGTCCATCGCTGTGTGGGCGGAGTCCCATGACGTGGATGATTAGTGGATTAGTTATATACAGCCAGCCTTTCTGTCTGTCTTGTCGAACTATATTGTCTTCCTTAAACTTGTTTGCTCGGTGCAATACCCTGCTGCAACCAAGACAGGATCACGTCGCGCAGGAAAGCGCCGGGCTGTGTGGTCTTGTCTGTCCTGTCCCCTTGTCTATTCTCAGCAAGAGGGGTTAATATAGGGCCAAGCCCTCCTCCCCGATTGCCTTCCATGACAGACTGCTTTGTAAACTACTTGGCCCCTCTGTGTAATTGATTTGTCATGGAATAAAATACGTTTAAAGCAAGACAGGAACAGTCCACTCCCATACATGTCAGCCGAGAGGCTCTGCTCCCATTGGAACAGACGAGCCCCATGACTATAAACTACCAAACTTCTCACACGACGTATGATAATAATAATAATAATAATAATAATAATAATAATAATAATAATAATAATAATAATAATAATAATAATAATAATAATAGTAATAATAATAATAATAATAATAATAATAATAATAATAATAATAATAATAATAATAATAATAATAATAATAATAATAATAATAATAATAATAATATGTATGCATAAAAATATGGTTAAAAGTCTTAGTCAAAAGGTTTAGCTAGACTGTAATGATGCACGTAGTTAAGATGTGACAGGTGTGAACTTTGCTGATTAAAACTGGTTGGGGCAAACAGGTGAATAAGTGAGTCGGCGACACCAGGTGGCTCTGATTTGCAACTGCTATTAAATGTTTCAATCGGGAGTGCGATGTTTAAAGGCGATATTCCAAAATTTAGGGGCATGTGTACAAGATTCTTGCTATTGTTTTGCCTGTGTTACAAGTTGCGAAAACAAATGTAAAAACTAGATAGAAGATTTGTTATAAAGCAAATCTGTATGTTGATGAAGACGTTTATCACTATTTTTGTGAATTTAACAGGTATAGTGTACCGAAGGAAATTTTACAAAGGAAGGTCCTACCTATTGCATCTTTTACCGTGCGAACAATTATATATGGCTCCAAACAGTACACTGGCAGAGAAAACGAAATTATATTTTGAGCTATGGTGGCACAAAAGTGCCAAATAAAACTTTTTTTCTTTCTCTATAAAAATACGAAGGCGAAAACAAGAAAATAAGAAAACAGAACAGGGAAAACAAGAAAACACGAAGGCGAAAACACTTAAATTCAAACGCGAAGGCGAAACTGTGAAAATACAACCGCGAAAATACGACAGAAATTATTTCGTGTTTTCGCACTCGCATTTTCGTGTTAGCGTTTTCTCGTTTTCCTGTTTTGCTGTTTTCCTCCTTGGTCGAAAACAAGAAAACACGACAGTGAAAACACTAAAATTCAAAACGCGAAGGCGAAAATGCGAAAACACAACCGCGAAAATACGACAGAAATTATGTCGTGTTTTCGCACTCGCATTTTCGTGTTTTCGCATTAGCGTTTTCTTGTTTTCTTATTTTCGCAATATCGTGCTTTCGCTTGTTTCACTTCTGTTTAACACCTTCCCGTTTGTTAGCTAACGGAATTAATCTACTGAATACTTTAATTTTTATGGTTTATACTTGTATTTTACAAATGAATTCAAAGGAAATATGTGGACGCACCATGAAATAACCCCGCTTGATTGGTTCCCCTGTTGTAAAGGGGTAGTTTTCCAAATTCATTGTTCTTGTTGTTATTATTATATCTCGTAGTTGTTCTTGTTGTTATTATTATTATTATTATTATCCTTATTACTATTATTATTATTAATATATCTGGCACTGCTTAGCGGACGGTCATGATACCAAGATCGAGCGAACAGGTAAAACTGGTATTCGAAAGCACATTTTAATACATGTTGCATTAATGATAATATTTACGGTAAATATTAGACGTTGATCCTTGAACTAAACTCTGTACACAAGCCAACAAGTAAACAAGTAAACAAACAAATAAACTGGAAGCCAGTCATGTCTGAGGAAATTGATGCTGATTCATGGAAATCCTGGTGACAAAATTATCAGTGCCAAGGACCAAGAGGACAAGTCCTTCACAGGTAGTGTTCGCGTGGAAAAATAATCGTTCGGTGAAAAAATGGGTCTTTAATACAGTGTTTTGACATCAAAGTTATAATATCCCCCCCCCCCCCAACATGTCATGTCATACGAAAAAACACACACAACCCCCCCCCCAAAAAAAACAAAAACAAAAAACCAAAGGCATTCACTATTTGTTGCTGAAACAAGGTATGCATGATGCACCGAACCAGAATCTTGTCAGAAAAAGTACAATACATCATAAAAAATTACGATATCACGTTTGTCTCAATAGGTAAATATAAATTTCTACCATATAGCTGTGACTCATGTCTTTTCTTTTTCGTAGTCTGTCTGCAAAGTGGCTCTGCACACTGCTTTTTGCTTGGTCGATCGGTCATGCACAATGTGTGTGTGTGTGAGCGATCTGTGGCGTTATCGCTGCAACCCAGTCACGAAGTTTCGGTTTTGTGTCGCGATTAGTTTATTGCAGATCTTCATTTGTGAAGCAACACTGGTTACATATCTCTACAGAATAAAATTATACATTAGGCCCAATTATATAAATGGCAAAACCCGGGGAAAGTATGACAGTGTGTATGGTCCCCTTTATCACAAGAAAGACCAAAATTTGCAGAAGAACCCGTGAAATAGGCTTGGTATATAATTAACACTCCTAACAACCTGACAACCAATCTATTGGTTTCGAAGTGCTGTGGGCCATTGCTCCAACTTAGAAATTATATTAGAGGTGTATTTCATAAATTGTCGGTCTGTGGAAGTACCCTATCGTGTCAATGTACAAGCCACACCTGCTATATCATCACCCTTGGTACTCGGTCAACCTTTTTGGGGTTGCCCCGATGGCCTAGAGGTCAGCGTGTTCGACTTTACTATGGCTAGGCGAGTGTATCGAAGGTAGTTGGTTCGAATCCCATACAGGTCGACATAAATTTATCGTATTTTTCACTTACATACCAGCACCCAAGCCAAAGCCACGAAGACTGAACTCTGCCTTAATTGCCCCATCCCTTTTCCAATTCTGTTTTGAGGGAATTGGAAACTTTCTTGTCTGCAAAACAGACTTACTTTGCGTTATTGTTCAATGGCGATTGAAGTGCGTGTCGCACTGTCAGATCAATTATGTAAGCAAACACAGTTCGCAACTAGGAAAGATGATTTGCTGCATAGCAAATCAGTGTGTGTGTCTTCAAAGCATATTGGTATGGCTATGTACAACTATTTCATAACACAGGAGTAGAAGCTGGAATGGCATCTCTATCTATTATAGTGTTGAAGATATTCAAGATTGAAAATTTCGAATACTGCTAATTAGCATAATTTAAATTGCTACAACGCTTGCTTTAAATTCATTAGATGCGCAATGGTCAATAACCCCCTAGTAGAAGTTGGAATCACATCTCTATCTATTATACTTTTGAAGATATATAAGATTTAAAATTTCAAATGCCCCTAGTTTGCATAATTTTTAACATCTTCATTCCTTTGTATAAAACGGTTAAACTCCTTAATTGGAGGTACAATCATGCCAAGTTTGGAGTTTCTATGTATAAAAATGTTTGAGAAAAGTGTCCGACAAATTTGCTGGTAAAGAAGAAAGAAGAAAGAAAGAAAGAATGAAAGAACGAAAGAAAGAAAGAAAGAAAGAAAGAAAGAAAGAAAGAAAGAAAGAAAGAAAGAATTTCAGGAAAAACAAAAAAGTGTGTGTTGACACACACTTTAATAAAGAACTCGAGGAAAAACAGAAAAGTGTGTGTTGACACACACACTTTAATAACCAATTTCAGGAAAAACAAAAAAGCGTGTGTTCACACACACACTTTAATTAGCCTCCAACTTATCCTCCGCCTCCTTTAGAGAAATAAACCATATCAAAAACAGACGGAGAGAAAGACAGATGTCATTTTGTATGCACGTTCCATGCTGCATACACTTTACCAGATGAGGGGTCCAGATGGGCGGTCTTCATAGATCATGATCATGACGAGGTGACGACTGAGACAAGTGTCCTTTTAATGATAAACAAACATCAATCCCAGCATATACTAGAATTTTAAAAAATGAAAACACACACACACACACACACACACAGAACGCCTTCTATGTGTTGAAAATCCATTAGTTTCAACGTTGTATCAGTGATAATACTGTGCATTGTCACACACACACACACACACACACACACACACACACACACACACACACACACACACACACACATATATATATATATATATATATATATATATATATATATATATATATATATATATATATATATATATAAGTCTATCCGTTTCCTAGATTAGAAACAGAGGTTAATAGTACACCATGACCGAGGTGATGATGTTACAGTTTGGACGCATGGGTAATTGTTTCTTGCCAGCCAAGGCGAACTGTGTTCGCTTATAATAGTTACATAATTGATCTGACAGTGCGACAAGCACTTCAATCGCCATTCAACAATAACAGCAAAATCATATAAAAGATACTAAGTTGGTAAGTTAAATGCTTCATCAGTAGAATTTAAAAAGCGATGTCCGATATGGAAGCAAGTTTGATCATGCAGAGCCATCTCAATTATGCTTAATTCCGTTCCTTAAATTCCTTAAACATATATAAATCGTAAATGCTTTACAAACTTCGTTGATATGATACCAATAATTGATTAAATATTTTGCTCGATGATAGATGCATGTAAGAGCATGCACTTGAATTACATACAGAAATGTAGCTCAAAACATGCTTGGTGGGCTGTATCGTGTAGAAAAGAAAAAAAAAATCTGTCACAAAGAGCTCAATTATGTATTATATTGAAAACTATTATATAGAAATCATTTTTAGTGATCAACCACCGAACCGGAGTTCTGGGACTTGTGCGAGTGAAATTCGTGGACACGTTTTGGTGCATCATGCATACCTTGTTCCAGCAACAAATAGTGAATGCCTTTGGGTTTTGTTTTGTTTTGTTTTGTTTTGTTTTGTTTTTTGTTTGTTTTTTTGTTTTTTGTTTTTGTTTTTTTGTTTTTTTGTTTTTGTTTTTTTGCTTTTGTTTTTTCGTATGACATGACATGTTGGGGGGGGGGGGTATTATAACTTTTATGTCAAAACATTGTATTAAAGACCCATTTTTTCACCGAACGATTGTTTTTCCACACGAAAACTGCCTGTGAAGGACTTGTCCTCTTGGTCCTTGGCACTGATAATTTTGTCACCAGGATTTCCATGAATCAGCATCAATTTCCTCAGACATGACTGGTTGTTTGTTTACTTATATGCTTGTTGGCTTGTGTACAGAGTTTAGTTCAAGGATCAAAGTCTAATATTTACCGTAAATATTATCATTAATGCAACATGTATTAAAATGTGCTTTCGAATACCAGTTTTACCTGTTCGCTCGATCTTGGTATCATGACCGTCCACTAAGCAGTTCTGTTTAGTACTAGCAAGATATAGTAGTAATAATAATAGTTATATTATTTACAGAGGAACGTGAGCAATATGGACAATAGTAATTCCATATGTATATAGGTTAGAAAGGGATAGGTGAGCTTATGGAGCGAAAAGAGTTCGGACTGCGGAATAGGTTATTGACTACTAGGAAGTGGTTCTGGCCAAAAAGACACATAATAATAATAATAATGATAATAATAATAATAATAATAATAATATAATAATAATAATAATAATAATAATAACAATAATAATAATAATAATAATAATAATAATAATAATAATAATAATAATAATAATAATAATTATAATAATAATAATAATAATAATAATAATAATAATAATAATAATAATAATAATAATAATAATAATAATAATAATAATAATAACAAAAACTACAACAACAACACCAACGAGATATAATAATAACAACTAGAACAATGAATTTGGAAAACTACTCCGTTACAACAGGGGCACCAATCAAGTGGGGTTATTTCATGGTGCGTCCACACATTTCCTTTGAATTCATTTGTAAAATACAAGTATAAACCATAAAAGTTAAAGTATTCAGTAGATTAATTCCGTTAGCTAACATATGGGAAGGTGTTAAACAGAAGTGAAACAAGCGAAAGCACGATATTGCGAAAATAAGAAAACAAGAAAACGCTAATGCGAAAACACGAAAATGCGAGTGCGAAAACACGACATAATTTCTGTCGTATTTTCGCGGTTGTGTTTTCGCATTTTCGCCTTCGCGTTTTGAATTTTAGTGTTTTCACTGTCGTGTTTTCTTGTTTTCGACCAAAGAAGAAAACAGTAAAAGAAGAAAACGAGAAAACGCTAACACGAAAATGCGAGTGCGAAAACACGACATATTTTCTGTCGTGTTTTCGCGGTTGTGTTTTCACATTTTCGCCTTCGTGTTTTATAATTTAGTGTTTTCGCCTTCGTATTTTCTTGTTTTCGCTGTTCTGTTATCTTATTTTCTTGTTTTCGCCTTTGCATTTTTAGGGAGAGAGAAAAATATTTTAGTTGGCACTTTTGTGCCACCATATTTAGCTGTACATCAGTATATAAAAGCCACAGGAAGGCTCGGGGCAGTAACTAAATGATCTACAATTATACAATATACGACTTCTGACGGTTTCATCCTTATGTAATTCTGATTCAACCTTGTATATATCAATTAGATTACTTCATATCACTTAATAGGTCAATACCCCATTTACTGTCCCTACGTAGCATACTCTTTGGTTACATCCTTAATATTTTGTTTCAGCATTTTGCCATCTATATGTATTGTAATGTTATGTTAACTACTACTTGGTCTTTGTGATTACCTGGTGTGTAATGTCTTTTGATTTCTATGCTTTTATATGTATAAATGGGATTAATACAGGGTTCGCCCTGTTTCCCAATTGTTGTTTGAATAAAAAATATGTTGAAACCAAATCTGTCTGTGTGCCTCCAAAATTTGCATAAATTTGAATGCTGCAACTTTCGCTTGTGGTTCATTGCATTGCACCTAGAACACAAACCTATGAATTGAAGTTGTAAAGGCACCTCTACCTATAATAATTTTGAAGAAGTTTAACATTTATACTTCCAAGTGCCCCTAACTAGCATAAATTAAAATTCTGCAACTTTTTGTGGTTCATTTGATTCGTCTAGAGCATAACCTATAGAAGTTTGAATGGCATCTCTATCTATAATAGTTTTGAAGGCATTCAATATTTGAATTTTTTTCATACCCTAATTAGCATAAATTAAAATTCTGCAACTTTTGTTTGTGATCCATTGTATGCGCCCACATCACAAACCTATAAGTATATGTCTGAATTACATCTCTAATAGGTTTCAAGATATTGAATATTTAAACCTTTCAAGTGCCCATAATCAATGTAAACTGAAATTGTAAAACTTTGTGGTTCATTGGATGCGCTTACATCACAGACCTTCAGATAACAGTTAGAATGGCACGTCTACCTATAACAGTTATGAAGATATTCAACATTAATTATATTTATGTCTTTTTGTCCAGAACCGCTTCCTGGTTGTCATCACCCTATTCCGCAGTCCTTTCCTCCTTAAACTTTCCAAGTGCTCCTGATTAGCATTGATCAAAATTCTACAAACTTTTGTTTGTGGTCCATTGTATGTTCCCACATCACAAACCTACAAGTAGAAGTTGAAGGCATCTTTACCTAAAATACTTTTGAAGATGCTCAAGATTAATTTTTTAAATGCTCTTAATTTGCAAAATTTCAAATGCACTTAACCATCTTTGTAAAAAGGCACGACTTCATGTATGGATCTATCATCATACCAAGTTTGGAATTTGTGAGTTTGCAAGTAATAGTATCCAAGAAAATTGTCGAACAAAATTGCTGGGAGAAGAAGAAGAAGAAGAAGAAGAAGAAGAAGAAGAAGAAGAAGAAGAAGAAGAAGAAGAAGAAGAAGAAGAAGAAGAAGAAGAAGAAGAAGAAGAAGAAGAAGAAGAGGAAGAGGAAGAGGAAGAGGAAGAGGAAGGAGAAGGAGAAGGAGAAGGAAAAGGAGGAGAAGGAGAAGGAGAAGGATAAATGTTTTACACAAAACGAATATGTCCATCGATACGCGCGTACTTTTGACAAGTATCCATCTGTGCTTGGTTGCTCGTTGCCGACATGGAAAAGCGTGCAGACGTTTGCCTAAGCAAGAAAGTAATGTTATCAATTTTGACTTCTTGCTCAGTATTATTCAGTTATACTAATAAAAGATCATATATATATATATATATATATATATATATATATATATATATATATATATATATATATATATATATATATATATATAAGCATTTTGGCTACAACACGCTCCCAAGTATTTTGTTTTTATAAATATCCATATAAAACACTGAATTGACCAGAAAAAAACAACACAAAATGGTGGTTTTTAAAGCCCGAGGAGGAGGGGGGGGAGCTTCCTTAGATTTTTGGTGGGGGTGTGCGGCTCGACCTTCAAAAATCAACCCTTTATAAGGGCACTTTTTCATAAAAATGATACCTTTGTTAGGGAATTTTTTTTAACCGTAATAGTAGAAAATATGGCCTCAAATTGGTGTGAAAAGTGCAGCAGAGAGAAATTTTTGAACTTAGTTAAGGAAATTTCCCAAATTTTGGGCCATAAAACTGGACCCTTGTCAGGGACATTTCGCAGAAAAGAGGGACTTCAGAGCGGAACATATCCAGTGTCATCTCTAATAGGAGTACCTTCCCACCCCAGGCTTTAAATTAGGTACCACTGGGAAAGTCCCATTGAGATTTTACATTACATCAATTCGACAAATTAACCTTCCGTCATCACTAATCGCACATATATTTTGAATACTACCTCTCAAAAGATCCGATTGGGACTAACCCACAGACTTGGTTGACATTTGAAAATTGTGGATTCCACACCTAATGGTTTGTGAAGTGATTTTTTGTTTTGTTTTCACAATTGTCTTTATCATACGCTTCAGATGTAGGAATATAATCACAATCGTTACCTTGTCAGGAGAAAAAAAATGTAGTGCCGCACTCAGCTTCATATGTCCGAAGCCTGCGTGTGCCAAGCCATCTGATCACACGCGCACATAATGCAGTGAATAAGGCATGAAAGCGTTGGTGTTGGGGCGCCCAAAGGCACACATTGTGCACAAAAACTCACAGTCAAGCTCCCGTGCGTATGATAAATGAGAACGGATTCCCACATAAGAACTTTTTTTGTATATGTAAAGTCCTGATCCCATCGACATTAAGAGTTTTTGAAAAAGACTGCCCTCATCGACAGTCTTAATGAGTGTGCGAGATAGGGGCCTATTCAAGGTCGTAGCAGAAGGTCGATTCGCAGAGGAAAGAACTGATTGTCCTTCTCAGAAAGAGAATCGAGGAGGACGTTCGATCAGTGATTGTTGAAAAAGCAAAAAAGACGGTTTTATACTGATCTTTCATTGCGGACATACTTCAATATGCTCTGAATTGACACAATGATAGTTAATCTTCGTAAAGCATGCTTTCTTTTGCGTAGCAGCAAGCCTACCGTCGCAGCTGTATTAGAGGTCTTACAAAATCTTGACCAGTCAGTTGATCGATCAATGTAGGTAGAGCTTTTATGCAAATGAAGGCAGAATTTGTTAATTGTACTGTTAGTATATGTGAACATTTGCCATGAAAATACATCGATATCAAATGTGTTAGGTTATGGATCTATTTGCATATAAATGGTATATAGGACACTATCTATTTGTTTCACATGAAGTGGTAATTTGCGTACGATTTCATGATGAGAAAACATCCCGCATGGCAAGTGATGCAGAACATGACGGGTCGCACAAGCGCAACGATGTCCTTGCATAGACGACTTTCAATCGGGTATGGGAGACAGAAATTAAGCTAGTCTGAATCCCGGACAGAGGCAACTTCCGAAGTCGGGTAACCTGACTGACTTCAGCCGTCGACTGGCTGTGGCTGGTCGTTATCTCCCTGTGGTCAATCAAGCTACGGGACCTCGGCAGTCGACGCTGTTGACGCTGTACATGATCCATGAAGACTTTTATGACTACGGTGCACGTGGTCAGTTGTTCAAAATCCGTCAAGATTGCCTGCCTGTTTCTGTGGTTATGTTTTAGGAAAACTTTATTATCTTCATGGACATTTCATTTTCATAGGTCCGGGATTCAGACGAGCTTAATTTCTGTCTCCGACACCCGATTGAAAGTCGTCTATGCAAGGACGTCGTTGCACTTGTGCGACCCGCCATGTTCTGTATCACTTGCCATACGGCATGTTTTCTTGTCATGAAAACGTACGCTAATTATCACTTCATATATGGTGGCACAAAAGTGCCAACTAAAATATTTTTCTCTCTCCCTAAAAATGCAAAGGCGAAAACAAGAAAATAAGAAAACAGAACAGCGAAAACAAGAAAACACAAAGGCAAAAATACTAAAATTCAAAACGCGCTGGCGAAAATGTGAAAACACAACTGCGAAAATACGACAGAAATTATGTCGTGTTTTCGCACTCGCATTTTCGTGTTTTCGTGTTAGCGTTATCTCGTTTTCTTGTTTTATTGTTTTCTTCCTTGGTCGAAAACAAGAAAACACGACAGCGAAAACACTAAAATTCAAAATGCGAAGGCGAAAATGCGAAAACACAAACGCGAAAACATGACAGAAATTATGTCGTGTTTTCGCACTCGCATTGTCGTGTTTTCGCATTAGCGTTTTCTTCTTTTCTTATTTTAGCAATATCGTGCTTTTGCTTGTTTCACTTCCATTTAACACCTTCCCGTATGTTAGCTAACAGAATTTGTAAAGTAATACTGGTTACATATCTCTACAGAATAAAATTATACATTAGGCCCAATTATATAAATGGCAAAACCCGGGGAAAGCATGACAGTGTGTTTGGTCCCCTTTATCAGGAGAAAGACCAAAATTTGCAGAAGAACCAGTGAAATAGGATTGGCATAATTAACACATCTGACAACCTTACATACCAGCACCAAAGCCAAAGCCACGAAGACTGAACTCTGCCTTAATTGCCCCATCCCTTTCCCAATTCCATTATGAGGGAATTGGAAACTTTCTTGTCTGCAAAACAGACTTAATTTGCGTTATTGTTAAATGGCGATTGAAGTGCTTGTCGCACTGTCAGATTAATTATGTAAGCAAGCACAGTTCGCTTTGGCTGGCAAGAAACAATTACCCATGCGTCCAAACTGTAACATCATCACCTCGGTCATGGTGTACTATTAACCTCTGTGTCTAATCTAGGAAACGGATAGACTTATTTATTCATATGTGACGATGCACAGTATTATCACTGATACAACGTTGAAACTAATGGATTTTCAACACATATAAGGCGTTCTGAGTGTGTGTGAGTGTGTGTGTGTGTGTGTTTTCAGTTGTTAAAATTCTAGTATATGCTGGGATTGATGTTTGTTTATCATTAACAGGACACTTGTCTCAGTCGTCACCTCGTCATGATCATGATCTTTGAGGACCGCCCATCTGGACCCCTCATATGGTATAGTGTATGCAGCATGGAACGTGCATACAAAATGACATCTCTCTTTCTCTCAGTCTGTTTTTGATATGGTTTATTTCTCTAAAGGAGGAGGGGGATAAAAAGAGGATTTAAAAAGAAGTCGGAGGCTAATTAAAGTGTGTGTGTGTCAACACACACTTTTCTGTTTTTCCTCCAGTTCTTTATTAAAGTGTGTGTCAACACACACTTTTTTGTTTTTCCTGAAATTCCTTCTTTCTTTTTTTCTTTTTTTTTCTTCTTTCTTCTTTACCAGCAAATTTGTCTGACACTTTTCTCAAACACTATTATACATAGAAACTCCAAAGTTGGCATGATTGTACCTCCATATAAGGAGTTTGACCGTTTATACAAAGGAATGAAGATGTTAAAAATTATGCAAATTAGAGGCATTTGAAATTTTAAATCTTATATATAGATAGAGATGTGATTCCAACTTCTACTTCGGGGTTATTGGCCATTGCGCATCTAATGAATTTAAAACAAACGTTGTAGCAATTTAAATTATGCTAATTAACAGCATTTGAAATTTTAAAACTTGAATATCTTCAAAACTATTATAGATAGAGATGTCATTCCAACTTCTACTAAGGGGTTGTTAACCATTGCGCATGTAATGAATCCAAAACAAAAGTTGTAGCAATTTAAATTATGGTAATTAGCAGTATTCGGAATTTTCAATCTTGAATATCTTCAACACTATGATAGATAGAGATGCCATTCCAACTTCTACTCCTGTGTTATGGAATAGTTGTACTTAACCATACCAATATGCTTTGAAGACACACACACTGATTTGCTATGCAGCAAATCATCTTTCCTAGTTGCGAACTGTGTTTGCTTACATAATTGATCTGACAGTGCGACACGCACTCCAATCGCCATTGAACAATAACACAAAGTAAGTCTGTTTTGCAGACAAGAAAGTTTCCAATTCCCTCAAAACGGAATTGGAAAGGGATGGGGCAATTAAGGCAGAGTTCAGTCTTCGTGGCTTTGGCCCCGTTACAACAGGGGCACCTATCAAGCGGGGTTATTTCATGGTGCGTCCACATTTCCTTTGAATTCATTTGTAAAATACAAGTATAAACCAAAAAAAGTTAAAGTATTCAGTAGATTAATTCCCTTTGTTAACATACGGGAAGGTGTTAAATGGAAGTGAAACAAGCGAAAGCACGATATTGCAAAAATAAGAAAACAAGAAAACGCTAATGTGAAAACACAACAATGCGAGTGCGAAAACACGACATAATTTCTGTCGTGTTTTCGCTGTCGTGTTTTCTTGTTTTCGACCAAGGAAGAAAACAGTAAAACGAGAAAACGCTAACAGGAAAACACGAAAATGCGAGTGCGAAAACACGACTATGGTGGCACAAAAGTGCCAACTAAAAATTTTTTCTCCATACACGACATATTTTCTGTCGTATTTTCGCAGTTGTGTTTTCGCATTTTCGCCTTCGCGTTTTGAATTTTAGTTTTTTCGCCTTCGTGTTTTCTTGTTTTCGCTGTTCTGTTTTCTTATTTTTTGGTTTTCGCCTTCGCATTTTTATGGAGAGAGAAAAATATTCTAGTTGGCACTTTTGTGCCACCATACTTCATATGAAACAGATATACCATTTATACCTAAATACATCCATAACCTAACACATTTGAAATCGATTTATTTTCATGGTACATGTTCATATATGTTGACAGTACAATTAACAAATTCTCCCTTCATTTGCGTAAAAGTTCTACCTATATTGATCGATCGACTGACTTGGCGAGATTTTGTAAGATATCTAATAAAATGGCCCGCGGTGCGCCTGAAGACAAGAGAACAGACCCAGTCAAAACATAACACTGCGAGAAATAAAGTGGAACTTGTTCTATATAATCACTCCGACAGGGTGTCATTGTCCAGCTGCTAAGATACATGATGACCAAGTTTACAAACTTGGACGCTAGTATTATTTCCATGATATTGTAACACATAAAATTTACATTGTTTCACCCTAGGTGTTCGATACGTTCACCAGCGCCCAAGGGCGCCTTTGACCTATTTTATAGGGCATGTTGACCTGGTAGTTCTTAACTTCAATTGTCTCACTGCATTTAAGGCTTTACATTGACACACGTAGCAATATGCAGAGAAATAATTATTTGAGGTATTAAGCTAGACCGCCTTGTCTGTGGTTTCGCCGGACCACTCGCTCTCTTGAATGACTGGGAGTCGCTGCCGTGTCAACCGTTACGGTGTGCTCCTCACCCAGCAACATCGGTTCTGAAAACTCAACTGTCTTCACAGATAGAATTTTAGAAAAACCAAAACAAAAAGTCCTTTCAAAACACACTCACGGAATAATGATAAAAGAATCATGCATGGCCGTATATCCCCAGGAAAACAAATTGGGACAAAAATGAAAGAAGAAATGTGTAATATTGTCATGACCCCAGAGTGCTTTCTATTTCAAGTAATTGATGATTAATTACAAAATTGCAAACATTTATTCTTACAACTATGCAAACATGCAAACCAGCCATGCAACATTCTGTCTGTCTCTC
>OZ026625.1:62206518-62226518 GCA_964020975.1 Hermodice carunculata
TGTCTGTCTCTCTGTCTGTCTGTCTCTCTTTCTCTCTCTCTCTCTCTCTCTCTCTCTCTCTCTCTCTCTCTCCTTCACAGCTGAAGGACAACTTTCCAAACACAAAAAGAGCAAAATGAATTAGGAATAAAGTCATGCCATAAAAGCATACGTGCTCAAACAAGTTTGACACGCACACAAACATTAATTATCAGTTTGATTATCTTTCTAATATTATGAAAAACAGAGTGTATGTGGTCACATGACCTGGCATGGCAGGTATAAATGCACCCGGTGGGCTGGGTGCACATCAACCAGCCTTGGGTTCTGGTTTTCATCACTGATTGATTTCTTATTATTTATTTTACAACTTGATCCCCCAATATTCATCTACTCTTGAATATCCCATGATGCTTTAATTTCGCAGTTGAATTCGAAATATGGTTGACACATGCGTTGTGTTGAAATATTCCAAAGCTAATTCCCACCTCTCTATCCCACGGTCTCTTCAAAAAATTATTCAATGCTATGCCTTTCCTGCATAACCTCTGACGGCAGAAAGCAACTGACTCATAGGACAATATTTCAAGTGACAATTTCTGTTATCAAGTGGTAACCACATTGTGACCTCCGGGTCAAGACCAACGAATCTGACGCCTTAATTTCCAGGACATATGTTTGATGTGTGTTCTACTTAACGAACCTGGAAGTGAGAACTTTGTAGTGGTTATATCACAAACAGACACTTACATAAATTTATACATGACACCATTTAAGTGGCGATATACAGAGGTAGAATGTCATTTGCAAAGTGGATGCACGATGCTGTTGCGGGTACTTGTAGGTTGCTTGCTGATTCCAGCAGCTGTGACGCAAGCACCGGCGCTTGGGTTTTGTCCCAGTGTAAATGTGGTCAATCCCTTCACACTGGCATCTGTAAGTATAAATCATATTCTATGCTTGGTTCAGGAATATTTTCTTCAGCAGCATACACAAATCATCGCTCAACAGTTGGTTTATGGCGATTGGACTACACACACACACACACACACACACACACACACACACACACACACGCACGCACACACGCACGCACGCACACACATACACATAC
This sequence comes from Hermodice carunculata, assembly GCA_964020975.1. Lineage (NCBI taxonomy): Eukaryota > Metazoa > Annelida > Polychaeta > Eunicida > Amphinomidae > Hermodice > Hermodice carunculata. The sequence continues at coordinate 62,207,612 of OZ026625.1, forward strand.
ACATACACACACACACACACACACACACATATATATATATATATATATATATATATATATATATATATATATATATATATATATATATATATATATATATATATATATATATATATATATATACTATCCTTCGAATGTAAATCTAGGCTACATGTAATTTTACTACCAATTAGAGCAACAGATATTTAGGCATAATGTTCTCACAGTCATAATTTGGCCAACGTGAGAGGTATCTTAAGGGGAAATCTGCAAAATTAAAGAACCAAAGTACGCTTCAACTAGATAATGGCATTATGTGTGGCAGCGTGATCGGTAGTAAGTCACCTTAAAATATCAAACCAGTTGGAAAGTAAAACCAATATTGTACAAAAGGTTCTGTGTAAAAAAAGAAGTAACACTTGCAAAACGGAAGAAGGTTAATATTTTTGTCACAATTTTCATACCTGGTTCTATTTAAGATCATTTGAGTTCTAGATTTTTTTTTATTTCATTTTTGTGAAAGTGTGACGCCACTTCCGTGCATAGCGTAGTAACAATGCGTCCATGCAGGCTACCCATTTCTCGCTCCATATTATCAAGCAAAGACAACAAATACTTAATTACGGTGACAGATATGTGTTCATTTGAAGCGGTACTATTTTTTGGTGACCAGAAATGTGGGAATTTGAAATTTTACACCTTTAATCTCTGGACGGCGGCATGAGGACTTGCACCAGTTCAGATTGGTCTCTTTGTCTTTCGCAGCTCCTTGCCCTGCCGGCTGCTGTTATTAGCAGTTAACGACATCATCATCATCATCATCATCATCATCATCATCATCATCATCATCATCATCATCATCATCATCATCATCATCAAAACGAAGTACACATAAACCATACATTGAATTAATTTGGAAACCAAAGGATATACATCTAAACTAGAGGGGAAGATTTGCTTTCAAGAAAATATGTGTGCCTTCCAAAATTGCAAATATGGCTAGATGAGAATTTCAAAATCCAAATGACCTTGATTTTTAACCTTGAGAGGTCACATGTAAAATACAAAAATGTGCAGTTTTGTAAAACCTACAACGTGAGTCGACCATGATAAAAATTTGATGAATATTGGCCGAGCTATGGCTGAATGAAAACATCAAAGGTCCAAATGAGCTTGACTTGTGACCTTTAGAGGTCTTATGTACATCACCAAAACTGTACAGTGTGACAATATCTACAATCAGATGAAAATTAACGACGTCATCAGAGGTCCAAATGAACTTGGCCTTTAACCTTTAGAGGTCACACATAAACAGCAAAAATGTGCAGTATTACCAACCTATGAATTGAAGTTCGATTGGTTACCTGTACCTGTAAAAGTTTTGGAGATATTCAAGATTTGAATCTTTAAATGAACCGAATTTACATAATTTGTAAAACCACAGAACCTCTTTACAAAAACAAACTAAATACTTCATGTATGGAAGTATAATCATGCCAAATAGGAGTTTCTGGGTATAATAATTTTTAAATGTGGGACAAATTTGGAGATAAAGAATGAACAAAGAAAGAGTTCCTAGAAAAACAATGCCTGTGTTGGTATACAGACATAATAAATAAAAACAGAACCATATGTAAGCAAAGAAGAAAAAAAAAGCATCGTAAATGCGAATGAATAGGTAACATATATATCAAAATGATACAAATATACACACATAAACTAAAAAATATTTGATTCACAGCAAATCTGTTTGCCTACAACTGCATTTAAAAACATTTTGCAATATATTTGATATGCTATACTAGGTGACAATAATGTAACAAGATTAGATAGAAAACTGCAAAAATTACAAAGCAAATAATAATAATAATAATAATAATAATATTATTATTAATAATAATAATAATAATAATAATAATAATGATAATAATAATAATAATAATAATAATAATAATAATAATAATAATAATAATAATAATAATAATAAAATAAGATAGAAGAAAAGAAACAATCAAGAAAAAAAATGGAACCTTTTAAAGTTTTTTGTCTAATTGTCTTAGTTTTCAGCGATTGGCTGTCCGATGGAACGATGGATTTATGATTTACTTGTAAGGCAACAAACTTGACAGTGTGTGCATTGGACAACCACCTGAAGTGAACTTGGCCCTTTAAAATGACACTTTAATCTAAAATTGACCTTTGACGTGGACATGACCTTTGACCTTGACCTGACCTTTGACTTGACATTTGATATGACCTTCGCCGCGCTATGATCGAGCTCTTATACCCTCGGAACCACATCTACTACAGTATATATATTTTTTGATGATTCAAATTTTAATTAGCCCTCATTTGCATAATTTTAAAAATCATTACCTCTCATTATAAAAATGCAAAACGTCATCTGTAGAAGTATATTGTGTCAAGTTTGAAGTTTCTAGCTACAATAGTCTCCGAGAAAAAGGGCAGACAAATTTGCTAGTAAACAAAGAAATAAAGAATTTCTGGGAAAACAGTATGTTTGTGTTGGCATACAGACAAATTAAGACAAACTAAGTAGGGGCAGAAGAATAAATAAACATAATGCGAGAGCACAGACAAATTTGCTGATAAAGAAATAAATAAGTACAAAAATTCTGGGAAAACAGTATGTCTGTGTTGGTGTACAGACATAATAAGACAAAATAAGTGGGGATAGAAAAATAAATAAACATAATGCGAGAGCATATACATAATGAAGTACGGTACATAAATTGTCCCAGTCACTTGCATCACCAGGCCAAAATGAGTTGTTAACCGATGCTCAAGCCCATTGGTCTTACTATGATTAGGACGGCTTAGAAAAATTTCCAATGAATCCAGCTAGCCGCTTATCCACTCATCGAAATAATTAAGATCACCGGTATTACATATGTTTTGTGACCATGGAACGGACGTGCCTCGAATCAGCAAGCTTCGGCGCCAATCACCCAGCCGAAAATGGGAAATGCACATACCAACTGCACGAAATCCCCATTCCTAAAAAAAAAATGGTTCAACGTAAGCCGGTATGCTTGAATGCCATAATGGACACGGCCCAGTTCATTGTATTTAATTCCAGCACAGATACTGTGAATATGTTTTGGTGGACTCCCAAAACGTCCCTGTACCATTCTTAATCGGAAAATTTATATTTGTTATCTCAGAGTTCGGACCATAATTCCTCGCATATTTGGATGCCTTTTATTTGATGAATTTTCGCGAAATACAAGCTACATTACAAAAAACATAACAAAGCAAGTTGAATGGTACTTAACTTTGTTTACTCTCTTGTGACCATATGCATCTGTACTTATAGCGTTTCGCTGAGATATATTTAGAGTTGGGAAAAAGTTTTACAGCACCCTTTGTGAGGACCGTTTTTACATGAGGAAAAATGTGTGGTGCTGCATAAACATTTATGCCATTTTGATATCATTGGATCTTTCTCTAATACGTCATGATAAAATGAAAAAAGTGGCGTGTATTCTTGCAAATGTTTATACTTAGGCTGTATTTTCATTCATGCAGCAAACCTTGGAATTGTAAAATTTGAACACACTGACACCCATGTACCCATTATACAACTTCCCTAATATAATGAGGTATAGCAGGCAAGAACAAAGTATTTTGTTATCTTCTGTGTTTTCAAGCCACTATCTCTCGACTTGTGTGTGTTTGTTTGTCTTTGTATATTGCATATTCATTTCAGGAAAACAATTACACAATTAGACGAACATACATCTGAAACATAAATGACTAGTCATTACAGAGACACAGTAGTTTACGGTCATGAATACAAATAAGCATTTCGCTTTGAAATTATAATTTTCCTTTCTTACCGAAATACCTAAGAGGTTTCATGTGACGTGTCCTGAAATTTGGACTACTTTTATACTACACTTTTAATAAAGAAAAGTATGAAACATGTTTCCGATCAAATTTATTGACACGAATAAAAAAAATGAGGCCAACTTGATCTGTATTATTAGACATACTTAACCTGGTAATTTGACGTTTAAAGACTTCACCTGTTTCGGCCTGATGGATTGGCCACTTAAACAACTGTTTCTGTAAATTTATTTCACTTTCAGTTTATACATTTCTCTATTGTTTTCAGCATCAAAACGCGTGTTGTTTTCTGTTTGTACTTTTAGTATCTTGGCAAATGGTATGAAATACAAAAAATCCCGGCCCTATTCCAATTTGGTTACAAGTGTGTTACTGCAACGTATACACTGAAAAGTGACGGCAACATTAGGGTCTTTAACGAAGGATATCAGAGGAGTTTAATCTTGTAAGTATATGCTCCAGCCCCTTCCCCCAAAACACAAATGAATCTAAATTCATAACAACATTATAAGATAAAATAAAAACAAACAAGGAGATACCCAGTGCGTTGCACCACGCCATCCTAAATAGTAAAGTGATATCTTTAAACTTTTAACCTCATCGTTCTAATGCTGTTTTAAAATGTATACATAATTTATGTGCTAAACCTGGATGTTCATTTATTTTTACTTATACCTGTATATATAACTGTGTAATTTTCCTCACTTGTGGGGTTCAATTACACATTATTATTATTATCATTATTATCATTATTATTATTATTATCATCATCATCATTATCATCATCCCCATCATCATCATCATCATCATCATCATCATCATCATCATTATTATTATTATTATTATTATTATTATTATTATTATAATTATTAATATTATTATTATTATCATTATTATTATTATTAACGTTGTTGTTGTTTTCACCAGCAGAATGAGTTAGTCAAACTACGAACAGCCTTATTTTGAGACCCCGCTCCAAGAATGCGAGATACGTTACCTGGACGAAACGCTTGTCCACAAATAAAAATCAAACGCCGACATCTAAAATTAAATGGGGTCATTGTTGTATTTACTTTGATATAAAAACAATTTTTACGGTATATGTACTTGAAGTAGTCTTGGTAAAAGCATTTACTACATTGTTGCACTGACTAAAAATGTTCTTGCGCTAGTAGAAGTATACAGTATTATGCACGAATGTTGTACTCTGGCTAGTCTGTTGCCATCTTCAAACACTGTTGTCAATGACTAGACAATAAATATAAGCGTTTTATAGTGCTGCATGTTGAGGCCATGCACAGGAATGTAGTCATTGGTCACTGAGCGCCATTTTTGTCTGTCACAGTCCTCCTCTTTGTAAATGTTAAAGAAAAGACAGAAGGCATTTTTTTTTCCAAATATGAAATACTAAAGAACAATAGTCTTGGATTTTTGGAAGGAGGTTTATAAATGCACTTTGCATATATGATTTTCAAATCTGAACTTTCGAAGTCACCCGAACCGAGGGTTGACAGCACTGCAAATCAAATAATGCAAAACAAAATTGTCCTGCGCGATTTGCATATATAACTCGGATACGCATCGAAAAGAATCAAAACGCTTCAAAACGGCTACACCTCCAAGCCTAAAACCATTGTTGTTGCAGAATCGGAGGTTATGAGAAACGAGGAATTGAAGGAACGGCAAAGAAGGAGGATTCTGGAAGTACAGAAGCCAAGCTAACTGTGAACTTTTTTGAAGGTGAGTAAAGGAGTGGGAAATCATTTGGGCGAATTACCACTGAAGATTATTATCATGTAAATCATCTCTAACATGCAATAAAAAATAGAAATTTAATTTAATTCAAAATAATGCGCGACGAGTGTCTGTCTGACGAGTTTGGTAATTGATTGCGAATAACATCTGTTTCATACTCAAGCACATGTGTGGTAATATCTCCAGACTGATCTCCAACAATCAGTTTTAAAGATCACTTTTAGCTACATTAATTCCTACATTGCGTAAGAAGGCACTTTGTTGCAAGCTGATGAAAACATTATTGTCAGCCGTTTACACCATCACAGTACAGGTCAAGTGCGTGAGTCAATGCGGTGCAGGGCTTTGTGAGAGAGCTGTTCTTAAGAAGACATCTTTTTTACCATAGGATATATGCTGCACTTCACCAAGGAGGCTACACAATACTCAATGCCAACCTCACAAGAAAACTACACTGGGGCGCCCATGAATATATATGCAATATGAATTAAGGAACGATATTGGTTAAAGATGCAGTGCCAGGCTTTGTCATATCTTGATGCATAAGATGGTGGCTTTACGTTTTGTTACTGTTCACCCACATAACTTGTACCTTGGATATATATATATGTATATATATATATATATATATATATATATATATATACATATATATATATATATATATATATATATATATATATATATATATATATATATATATATATATATAATTATGTAGTCCGCGAGCACATGACTGAGCAGAATAGCCCATTCTTCCCTGAAATGAGCTTTAGAGAGAGGGAGGGAGAGAGAGAGAGAGAGAGAGAGAGTGAGAGAGAGAGAGAGAGAGAGAGAGGGAGGGAGGGAGGGAGGGAGGGAGGGAGAGAGAGAGAGAGAGAGAGAGAGAGAGAGAGAGAGAGAGAGAGAGAGAGAGAGAGAGAGAGAGAGAGAGAGAGAGAGAGAGAGAGAGAGAGAGAGAGATTGTGGGTATCAGTTCCAAATTTGTCAAGTACAACCTTATAGACCTAACAGAACACAAATGAATTAATGACTGATCGTCGCTGGGTGGCACGAAGTTTTTCATACTTTCGAAATATTGTTTAAACAAAGACACTTGCCAACAAGAAAAGAATATTCGCTTCAAAGAAAATCTGTGTGCCTCCAAAACTTGCATAAATCTAAATGCTACAGTTTTTGTTTGTGGTTTATCGGATGCGCCCTCCGCGCAAACCTGTGAATTAAATCGGGAATGGCACCTCATTTTACAATAGTCCTTAGTATATTCAACATTTAACCTTTTTTAAGTGCCACAAAAATAGCATAAATTGAAATTCTACAACTGTTGAATGTGGCATATTGGATGCGGCTACAGCAAAAACCTATAAATTGAAGTTGGAGTGGCACCTCTACCTGTAATAGTTTTGACAATATTGAGCATGTTGACCTTTGTAAACGTCTCTAATTAGCTGAAAGCTCTCTCTGTTGCTGGAAAATCTTCCAACCTCCATCCCTCGCTGCCTTCCTGCAAGTATAAAGGTTTTTTTTTCTGACAAACGTGACAGGACGAAGGCATGTCAGCATCCCCTCACCTTTGCAGATTGGCTCTTTTTGCTAAACTGTAACTTGTCTCTGGTTCACTGGTGCAGTGCACAGGCATTTGATTGGTAGAAAGCACAGATCACGGAACCAGCACAGGAGTCGCAACTCACACCTTGTCAAATGTGTGAATAAAGGACAGCTGGTGGACAACAGTCCACTTTCCAATACATCCACAAAGAATCGTATTTGTCGTGATACTGCAAACTAGCTATATCAAAAAAGTATCAAATGAAGCTCACTGAGGCTGTCAGGCTAGATCCAAATACATATTAGTTAGGTCCTTACAGGTGAACTCTTGTTGTATTTATGGTGATTCAGTGCAATTTGTATCATTTGTATTCCATAATGTAAACAGCACGCTTCTATCGTGGCAGATGCTCTCAAAATATATATTTTGTATGTATTTTTCTGTTTTTAGGTACACTAATTTCAGGGCTTACCCAAGGAAAGTACTGGGTCTTAGACACAGATTACAGTACCTACGCTATGGTTTGGTCCTGTACCCAAGTCCTGCTTGTGAATTATCAGTACCTTTGGATCTTAAGTCGCGCAAACACTATGACCTCGGTTACTCTTGACATGTTAAAAACCAAGGCGCGCAGCTATGGCATTCCCACATACTTCTTGCAAGAAACCACACAGGACTGTGGCAATTGAGATGGCGTTTTACATTTTCGGGCACACTATGGCATGGATACAAACTATTAATTAACCACACCGTAACGCATTTAAAAAAATGCATACAAAAATGTATAACTGTGTACATGTGTTCATCCGTTTCAAGGACATAACATAATACTTTAAATAAGCGTATCCACATAGCATATGCAACAAATATACTTTCTATTCAGAGTTTCGGAATACAAAAGTCGATATTGATTGTTCAATCACGTTTTGTTGTCCATGCTGATGAGACATATATTAATATCATTGATGTTTTCCATTTTTAGTTGTGTAATTTCTTTATTTTCCCGTGTTGTCTTTGGGAAAAATGCCTCTTTCCCGGTGCCTTTGCTTTACCTGTGTGGCTATAAGTTTAGAATGGGCCTTTTCAGGCAGATATTGGGTGGTGAAAACCCAACGTAACATAAAAATTTATCTTATGTTATGTCCCAAATACAGCAAGCGTCGTCACGAATTCTGTGGACATAACTAATATTATGTATATATATATATATATATATATATATATATATATATATATATATATATATATATATATATATATATATATAAATATATATATATATATATAGATATATATATATATATATATATATATATATATATATATATAAATATATATATATATATATATAGATATATATATATATATACATACATACCTTTTTCTCGATGCCTCAGCGTCTTCATATACACACAGAATTTCTATCTATCTATCTATCTATCTATCTATCTATCTATCTATCTATCTATGTATCTATCTATCTATCTATCTATCTATCTATATATATATATATATATATATACATATATATAAAAATGACTTGTAACGGAAAAACAGTTACTTCTGTTATCGCTGCAGTTACACAGCTACTCATACAGGTCAAAAACGCTTGTCTTAAAGTCATTAATTTAATTCAAAATAATGCGCGACGAGTGTCTGTCTGACGAGTTTGGTAATTGATTGCGAATAACATCTGTTTCATACTCAAGCACATGTGTGGTAATATCTCCAGACTGATCTCCAACAATCAGTTTTAAAGATCACTTTTAGCTACATTAATTCCTACATTGCGTAAGAAGGCACTTTGTTGCAAGCTGATGAAAACATTATTGTCAGCCGCTTACACCATCACAGTACAGGTCAAGTGCGTGAGTCAATGCGGTGCAGGGCTTTGTGAGAGAGCTGTTCTTAAGAAGACATCTTTTTTACCATAGGATATATATATATATATATATATATATATATATATATATATATATATATATATATATATATATATATATATATATATATACATACATACCTTTTTCTCGATGCCTCAGGGTCTTCATATACACACAGAATTTCTATCTATCTATCTATCTATCTATCTATCTATCTATCTATATATATATATATATATATATATATATATATATATATATATATATATATATATATATATATATATATATATATATACACATATATAGAAATGACTTGTAACGGAAAAACAGTTACTTCTGTTATCGCTGCAGTTACACAGCTACTCATAAATTTATCTTATGTTATGTCCCAAATACAGCAAGCGTCGTCACGAATTCTGTGGACATAGCTAATATTATATATATATGTATATGTATATATATATATATATATATATATATATATATATATATATATATATATATATATACATACATACCTTTTTCTCGATGCCTCAGCGTCTTCATATACACACAGAATTTCTATCTATCTATCTATCTATCTATCTATCTATCTATCTATCTATCTATCTATATATATATGTATATATATATATATATATATACATATATATAAAAATGACTTGTAACGGAAAAAACAGTTACTTCTGTTATCGCTGCAGTTACACAGCTACTCATAAAGGTCAAAAACGCTTGTCTTAAAGTCAAAGTTATTAGTCAAAGTAATTGAAGAAGGCTTTTAGCAAGTCAAGAAAATGTGACATTGTTTGCAACAATGACGATATAATTACAAAACCAATCGAGTCAACAGGCATCTGAGATGGCAATGGTGCCGTCAATTGACAGGTAAATTCCCATCTCTTTGGGACATTCCGTCAGTTACAATCATCCTGTAAAATTGTAGTCACACAGATTGCTTGCAAGTACAGTGTTGAATTTTATGTAACAGTTGGCACACTTAACTCTGTGAATGTATATTTTAGAAAAAAAATGCTAATTCGTCGTCCACGTGTTCTTCAAATGCTACAGCAAGAGATATGGACACTCAAAATAAATTATTAGTATACGAACATATTCAAGTTCCCATGTTGTCACGACCTGAAGTTATGGTTTTCTGAGGTCAAGTTGACAATGAGCAGTTCGGTAAAGTTTTTCGTGGTGGCTTGTACTAAAGATCACATAGTGGGCCCTCAAAGGTTCTTCGAAGACATGCATTTTAATATCCCGCCACAACTGCATACCTGATTGCCTCGTCTCACTTGGCAAGATATGGCGAGATACGGGCCCGTATTTGTGGGAACAGGCGGGATGTTACTAATATTTTGGAAATAAAGAATATTTATTAAAAAGGCAGATGGAATTTTTTCTTATATATGGCTCGGGAAGTACCAGATCAATACCAGTTGGCATTTGTGAACTTAAATTTCTGAAAAAGTACGCTAGTTTTGTTAAAAATGAGCATATGGCCCTGTCTGTGCCAGTGATGTGACCAGCACGTCGCCCGTGATCACCTGGCGTCAAACCCGTACTTTGTGTCGGGAAATTAATATGCACATGTCGTAATACTGAGGGAGACGGCAATTGCGTGGTATTCGATAATAAGGGACAATAACGCCATTTTTTTTTTTAGATAATTGGACTCTATGAAAGAGTGAAAGAGTGGCATTCGGATTTTCTAGATATTGATTTAAATTGAGTCATATAATTTGCTTTGCTAATATATTTTGCACAAAACAACTAAATATGCTCCTATGGTAAAAGAACGCAAGTCAAGGCCATTATAAGGAGAAACCAAGAGGTTTTTTGAACAGAAGTGTTGCTGTTGGTATTAAATACCAAATCACTATGACGGGCATAACACAATTTTTCGATGATATCATAGATATTTTGCACACACACACACACACACACACACACACACACACACACACACACACACACACACACACACACACACACACACGAATCCCATGAAATGAAATTTTGGTTTTGGATGGAAGACGTCAGCATAATCCTTAATAAAGCCGCGTACCCATTATGTTGGTTCCCGGTTTCCAGGTGTAATGTTTGCTAATCCCCTTATACCTTTCGACAAAAGAACTAGCTAAACAACAGACACTTCTCTTTATTACCAGATAATACAGATACAAATAGATATGAAAATGATCTTTTATTGTAAAGCTTAGGTTCTACAGGATCCTATTAGAAATAAACTTTTGTTTATTTGTATTTGTATTTAACGTCCCACAGGAGATGAAAAACGCAAGATAAATTTGAAACGCTGACGACCGTTAGTTATGGCCCGAAAGGCGTGACGAGGAGAGACACCCTCAAATAGTCTGGACTCAGTTTCTTGTTTAGATAGAAAATATGTACAATGATTGTTTTTTTTAATACGGACTTACAACCCGTTCTATGTGATGAAATGTCAGAAAACAGCTTCAATCAGCTGTCGCTGGCTGGGATAATATTTAACTTCTGGGTTCTTCAATATATTTCGAGTGGAATTGCCCCAATTTTTGTAAATAGTCGACATATATTTCACTGCTGAGAAATTTATTAGGGTACCACGAATCTATGAAACAGATAAAATGAAATGTTTTCAAATTCTGAGCGGAAGTTTGTGGTACCAAGTATTTCCCAAAGTTCAATGAACGTTTAACATATAATTGATTTTTGACTTTTCCTAACTAAAACAATAACAACGGGCATTTTCGCTTCCAGAAAGTACACTCAGCTGATATGGTTGTACCAACATTACTAGATACAGCGGTAAACCAGTTTGGAAATAATATATAGTTTGTTAGTGTTACCAGTTGATCAATTAAGGCTAATCTCTGTCAATTTAAAACGTATTTTAATATTATTGTGTGGACAGGACAGAAAGAAAGGGAATAGAAAGAAACAAATGTAAATAAGTACATTTTAATATATATATATATGTATATAATTTTATATATACATATATAATATATATATTATATATACGTATATATATATATATATATATATATATATATATATATATATATATATATATATATATATATATATATATATATATATATATATGTAAGACCTTGAACAGATTAACTTCGTATTAAGTGCTTGCACAAGTACGTGGAACTTAGAACCGAGAGAAAATATGCTTGCGATACTACTTCAAAATGCAGTTACGTGTCAGTTCGCTGCCGGCGGTTACTGGACGACATCCTTCTCCACACGTTCATGATGATGGTTATCGAGACCAAGCGTGGTTCCTTGTGTAAAATTGTAAATTACACATCTCTAAGGCACAAATGGATCATAAAAGCGCATTAGTTTGATCATTAATGGATGAATAAAATTCTCTAGCATTATACATTTCATTTTGAAGACCATGGGCTAGATTTGTAACTTGTCAATGTGCCATACGAAGACTTCAGGTTGTATGTATTTTGGCAATCACTGCACGGTCATGTTGACACATGTAAGTGCAGCCTTGGCAGAAAAACCATCTACCGGTATCTATGTCTAACTAACACCAAATTCTCGTTACCTTGGTTAATTCTTAGTATTTTTTTTATTTCTATTATTACGCATAGTATTGATTTCTCAATTATCTCGTTCACAACAGTTTATTTTTTTCGCCACGTATTGTTCTACATTCTATTCGCTAATATCGTCGAGCCAGAGCCTTTTATTTATTTTACGAAATATGCCACAATAACTAAGAGAATATTTGCACCAAGTAAGAATTTCTATTGCTTTGCCTTCCGACCTATTGGTAACAGTCAGTGGCAGACCAGGTAATTTTTATTTTATACAAAATTTATGTTGGCAGTTTCGTGAACTAAATAATTGCAAAAACTGGTCTAGATAGACACGTCATTCAAGGTTTAATATATATCTTATTGACCAACGCATATTAAATCTGAGATATCATTAGTTAATTCAATTATCCCAGTGCCAAGTTTCGACAAAAGTCGATTTGTTAACCATCTCACGTTACTAAATTCATATTCTTCTTAGACCAACCCTCGTTCAAGTACCCGCATGCCTGAAATTGCAGAGATTGTTTGAATGGTGTCTGTCAAGAGATTTCCTCCCTGCGCTTTGGGAGCAATGCTCCCGACGAATCCGAGGAAAGGTATCGACTTATTCAAACCCTGATGCAAAAATAGTGAAGATAAAACCAATTCTTTAGTATCACTTCGACTGGACATCCTTGTCAACTTCTTGAGGTAAATATTGGCGAGTTTTACGAACCCGGAAGCTGATATACGTTTTCATAATATTATTAATATTCATAATCATGTAATTTCACCTGAAGTGCTCGACATGCCAACGTAGCGCCGAAGGGCGGCTGACCTACATATGGGGCATGCTGGCCTGGTCTCGATTTTCGAATTAGCTCTATTTGGCAGATTTGACATATCGGCACCTTTGATACATTTATTGCTACTTTTATTAGATCTGTAATAGTGCTTGGTATGAACAGCCTTACTTTCACACGTGTATCAAGTTGTAAATAGAATATCAATTTGATGTAATGGCTTAAAACGCGTCTCTATGATTTTGGTGGACTTAACCCCAGGTTCTACCGCCCTACCATTGTGACTCGGTGCAGTGTCAATGATTACAGTATGGCTCCTCACAGAGTAACACTGGTTCTGGAAATTCTTCCAACTGTCTCCAGATACAATTTTTAGAAAAAAAAAGATAGATACGGTCAGTCCAAAGCCTGCGGAGGGAAAGGGACCAAAAAACACAAACAAAACAACAAAAAACAAAAAACAAAAAAACAAAAAAACAAACAAAAAAACAAAAAAAAAAAAAAAGAAAAAAAAAAAAAGAAAAAAAAAAAAAATGCAAAAAAAAAAAAAGAAAAAAAAAAAAGAAAAAAAAAAAAAAAAAAGCAAAAAAAAAAAAAAAAAAAAAAAAAAAAGCAAAAAAAAAGCAACAAAAAAAAAAAAAAAAAAAAAAAAAGCAAAAAAAAAAAAAAGCAAAAAAAAAAAAAAAGCAAAAAAAAAAAAAAGAAAAAAAAAAAAGCAAAAAAAAAAAAAAAGAAAAAAAAAAAAAAAAAGAAAAAAAAAAAAAAAGCCAAGAAAAACCCACCAGCCCACCCCCTCCCAAAATTGATCTGATGTTCTAAGGTGACGAATCTGTCATCTAAGGTTCAAAGATATATATTTGTAGTGCGTCCTACTTAGCAAACCTGGATATCAAGAGCTTTCAGTGCTAACCTCAGAACAGACACTGTTAGTGTTAAGTTCAGAAGAGAGACCTACCAAATACCAGCATGTATGTAGTTCCAGACAATATAATGCCCCGGGTCAACAGCTTTCCTTGGCTCGCTTTGGGCGTAGTGTCCCTAAAGCGAGCCGAACAAAGCTGTTGTTTCTGTCCAAAACTTGGCACTCATAGGGTTTAATAGCCATATTAAGGTAGAGTATTACTTGCATAGTCGATGCAGCATGTGGCCCAGCGTGAGAGCATGATCAAGCCAGTCATATTGACACCTGGAAGTTATATATGTATTATGTATTTTAAATGCAGGTTGCATGTAATTTTGAATTCAATTACATAGTGTCTTGTTAGTCCTTGATCGTAATTGCTATCCATGTGTGTATTCTTTAGCGCTCACATTTTCATCATGAATAGCTTAAAAACATATAATGTTTCCAAAGAAGAAAGAAAACATGTAATTTGGAACCACATATTGTGCTTGGTAAAAAAACTCAAATCAGGATTTCCTAAGAAGTGAGAACATTTCATTTAAAACGAATTGTACATGCGATTTCATTGTCTTTAGACTTGCTGCTAAATGAGCGAAAATATTGATTCAAAGAATATAAAATATATATACAGCAACCATATTTCATTTTTTTAAAAACTTCATTCAAGATGATTCTAACTAGACGTGTCTGGTTGAGAAAAAGTGTTAAATTTATATCTCTCTGTGTCTCTGTCTTTTTTCTTTCTGTTTCTGTCTGTCTGTCTGTCTGTCTGTCTGTCTCTCTCTCTCTCTCTCTCTCTCTGTGTCTCGGGGGGTGGGATTGGGGGTCGGGAGATGAAGAAAGAATGAGGACGGACGCAAAGTGTATGTGAAGCTCAGACGACAGTGGATCTGTTCTAAGGGGGCGGTCATTATTTACGGGGGGTGGAGGACTCGGGATATGGGTAGAGTTGTCACAAAATTTCTCTACCCAATTATGGGGGTCATAAAATTACCCCCCACCCTGGCGGGGGGGGGGTCATCAAATTGTGAATTAGTTTATAACTAAGTCATACAACAATAACCAGCATGAGCCTTGGGGCGGGGGGGGGGGCACAAAATTCTGCAGACTTGCTGGGGGGGGGGGGGGCACAAAATTCTGCAGACTTGCTGGACGGGAGGGGGGGGCGCAAATTCTTGTCGTTTTTTTGGGGGGGGGCACAAGAACTATGATGATACGCCATCCCAATATCCCGAGGTCTGCCCCCCCCCCCTGAATAATGACCGCCCCCTAAGCGCCAGCTAACTGTGTGCCCTGCAGCGGCCTACCTCTGTCCGAGGGCTGAAAGTGCCTTTTTATGTTGCTTCAAAGAACAACCAAGATCGAGGTTGGACTTCTTCCAGCAACACAGAATAACGACACACTCTGTTCAGAAACCAGGTTACAAATGGGCACAAAGAATATGCGGGGATGAAGAAGCCAAGAGTGCAAATCGCGCAAAAAGTTGCCATTTTTTCAGCACTCAGCGGACTGTGGGTCAGTGGTCGTATGTTGAGTAGGATAGCAATCGTGCTTATGAAAGTAGTCAACCAGGTATATGCTGTTTTCCGGTGCTGCTGAACCATTTAACGTCTTGACCACATTTACGCATCAGCCGGATTGGGCCATTTTAAGGGGAAAGGCTCACGAAGGGTCCCTCTCTAGAAGAATCGTAGGTAAAACGCAACGTTACATTACTTTGGACAGTAAATATAGAACCATTGGTTAATTATGACTAAGATATAAAAAGGTGCTGCTGAAAGGGATGACCTGAACTCACTTTCGTGATAAGTTGCACAATTATTACTTTTCAAAATGAAAAACTAGGCCTTCTAAACTGAAGCAAACTACTGAATGATTGAAACCTTTGTGATAACAATAGAAAAACAAACAAACAAACAAACAAACAAACACATAAATTGCGCAGGGCAAAAGTACATAAGTAGTAAGTAATAAAAAACGCATCATTGTCTCCATGACGAAAAAAATAATCCATCATCGAGTGGCAGTTGGAGATCACGTCTGTGGTACAAGTTGTTGTATGTCTTTAGTTCTGGCGAGGTTTGCCGATAGAAGCACAAAAATAATTTCAGATTTTGTGTCTCATATATATTTTAACAGAATTGCAAAAAAAATCTAGATCGAGACGAGATGTTATGAATATTTGTCCGAATATGGCCATCATTTGCTGTCAACATTGAAACCTACTATGTAATCAGTTGAACGCTGAAAGAACAATTGCTCTGAGTAATTACAGCCGTCCATGTGTTAAAAGAACGCGAATCACCGCCAGTTACAGACCCACTATATGTGATAAACTCACCTCCATATGATGAAATCACTAGCATAAATAAAACCACTAATCGTAGTCGCACCTGGATGGGATGATATTGAGTTCATTTTTTTTTTAATTCAACATATCTAGATATGTAAAAATAAATAAAAATACGTGCCTTATTTTTTCACACAGTCAATAAATTTGTAATCGATAGAACTGTCACCAGCGTAGCTAAACAAACCTAATAAAAGTAGAACATATAATAGCCTTTCACATTTTCTAATGAATCCAATGTTCTGTTCAAGAATTTTGGCCTCTGAAAAAGAATGATGAGCTGAAATTTGTTAATGCATTGCTTGACACAGCGGGTATCGGTCGAATTAAGTCTAAATGAGTTGAAATATACTTGTACGATAGGAAAAGGACTGTTTGATGCAAAAGTGAAAGGTCAGAAGTCGTAAATATCAGATAAAGAGTTACCCAAGGTTCAATCTTTGGTTGCCACTGTTTCTTTATTTTCCTCTTTTTTTTCGCTGCTGCTATGAAAATGAAATTTTTGATCTTCTATCCGTAAATGTATGCTCGAGGCTTTGAACCTGAAAAGCATTGGAACACGTGACCAGGAAAAACATTGAAACAATCTTTCTTACCGTAGAAGGTAAACTTGATTTTTATCCTTTCAGTGCCTATAACTGGAAACCAATTGTTTTTAATTATAAGATTTCTAGATTCGTGTGCTTTGTAAAAAGACCTTTTATTCAGGTACCAGTATACCAAAAGTTACATAAAATATAATAGTCCAGGTGTAGGTCAACAGGTTGCCCCTTCGCTCTTTGGGCGAAATGTGCACAAAGCGCGCCAAGGGAAGCAGTTGACTCGGTCTAAAATGGGTCACTGAAAGAGTTGAAAAGATTCACCATCATAAATATTTTGTGCTAAATTTACCTGATTTTCTTATACTTACATTCAAAAGATGCTATAGTCCATTAGAGTGACATCGTATAATTTTCCCAACTGCAAAAGGAAACATGCGTGGACAATGGCCGCTGTAACCTATGATATAACCATTGGAATTTATACGATGAAAGCTGTTTGTGGATCTTATAGAACTGAACCGGAGGTATGCAAGCTCGACTAAGTAATGTACTGCCTTTGATATGTTAACATATAGCTAATGCTAGTATGATACTGTCACAGTGCACAAACGGACTCTTTCGTTTTTATTTGAAAGCTGAATGGAAAGCAATATATGAACTTTGGTATCGAAACACCAATTTCCAATACCAAAAACGTGCAAGTGAGCAATATAGCACCTTTTGCAAAGCCATCGATGGAACAAACTGCTAGTAACGTCAACTGGGCGTCGAAGCAATGTGAGAAAAGAAAAGGTTTTTGAGCTGCATTTTTATTTCATATTAGTTGTACCGCATTTGCCACTGCAGATTGTTTTCCATGCCGACTCTACAAAGATGAAAGGGAAGCACCGATGTACACAAAGGGCGTTTGTTGCGATATTTACCATGACGGTCATTCGATTTCTTCGGCCATCCCCATTGGACTGTCGTCTGCTTCAGCTGTTTTGGTTCACTGTGTTCATATATACCGCAAGATGTCGCAATGAATTACTTTATAAAACATCTCGAAGCCCGGAAACTGCAAGGACTAATGTCACATGTAATATCAAAAGGACAGCGTATCAGAGAATTGGGAAAACCGACAGGACATGTTGTTTTAGGATAAGGTAGTCTACGGTGCACCTAGACTTCAAACACTCTTTTCAAAGGAAAATTCGCGACGTAATATATGCCCTTCGATCTGTCCTTGCCTTGTGGCTGTTATCTGGCGTGGTTTTGTCTTGCTTTGTAATGTCCTGTCTCTATCTTTTTTATGTCACAAGGGGGATGTCGATAGGGCATAGTCCTCTTTCCCAATTGTGATACACTGTATCTGTGCAATTTCAAAATTGTATTCTTACGAAATAAAATATGTTTAAACGAAAGGTTTATTGCAAACGTCCAAATATTTTCTAGTATTGCAATTGTCCAAGAACTGTAAAAAACTCGTCAGCTCACTTCATTTGCTTTTTGTGTTTTATTTTGCAAAACTAACCTACAAAACTGTATATCAAAAACACATCATTTCTTCATTTGTTTGAATTGAGAAGTTACAACATCGATGTAAATACATTCAACTTTTTTGAATAATGTAATGTTCCCTGCAAGGAAATTTCGTCAAGAAATGCTACATTTAGCCCAATCGGTTCCGGAATCATTGACGGTCGCATTCAATATGTTCTCTATGGATGTTTTTATTC
>OZ026625.1:62231518-62406518 GCA_964020975.1 Hermodice carunculata
AATAAATAAATAAATTTGCGCCCATAAATGCTTAGCACTTGCGATACATTTATACGATATAGATCTGCTTGGAGGTCTACTGAGCTTTTTTGGTTTTTGTTTTAATTATGGCCAGTTCCTTTGAAAAGAACGCCTTCACTCACCAGTCATGCTTGAAGATGTTATCAGACCTAGAATCTTTCCATGCAGCTGAAAACACGTTTTGCGAATGTGGTTTACAATGTTCATGAGGTAAATATTTGTTGTTGACATTGCCTAATTACCTATTTATGCCTGTGTAATCTTGGGTGTACTATAACGTGGGACCCCGAAGAGGTGCCTCCAGCAGACCAGGCAACTTGCGTTTGAAATGTGAGCCAATTCTGAAATTGTCACGGAATTAAGCAGTCTTGCATGTGTTGACCTGGAAGAGTACTCACACAAAAGCTTTTTGAGACCACACAATCAAAACTTGTGATGCACGCCCTAGAAAAGTGTCGACTTGATTTCGGAATTGTGTTATGTTGAGGCATTTTCGTCATACATTAACAACAATTGCATATACCTTCACGAGGACAAATGAAGCACAAACAAATGATACGTTACCCCATATGTCGGCCATCGAAGGGTCAGATTGAAAATAGGGGCACGTATTGGTCAAGAAACATTGAAAATATCAGGTAAATAGTAAGCGTTTCCATATCTATTATTTGTTTTCATAAACATACGGACTTTGACAACAATTCTGAACAAGGGCCCCATTATCGAAAAGGACTGGATTCTTGTTGTCAGTATTTCCCACACGAAGAAGCCCTGTCAGTTCAATTGTGGGTGTCTGTTCACGAAAAAAATGCAAAGTATATTTCAGGATGTGAACACGATACTTTCTGTAAATGGGGGGGGGGGGGGGGGGCTTAGATTTCCTCACTGTTTTCTTGTATATCCAGCTTGTGTCTTTTCAAACCGCTTCATATCTGTTGTACTTCTTATGTCGCTGTAAGTCGACGGTGCCTAGATTGTCATACATATTTATCCAGGAATAGCCAGGAAATTAACTCTTATTTTTTCTTATCACCGTCCCTTAAAACAAATATTATTATATGAAAACAAAGAGAACGCACAATAACCAACAAGATTATTTCGAGAAGCACTGATCGGAGACTTAACTTTAAACCATTTTGTGGCTGAAATGTTTGCTTTCGTTCTTAAGAATAGTCCTCAAATAAGGTTCACACATTTTTGCATTCTGACATGTTAACGTACAAGTCTCCCAGCAATTTTTAGGGATAATATTGTTATTATTGTCATGGCTCGCGCAAGATTCCCACAAAACCGCACAATCTATCAGCATAGCATATGTAAATAGCAAAATGACGGATTGCTTTTATTAAAAAAGATATATTCAGAAATAAACTCCCAACATTTAGAGTCGATAGAATTAAGCTGACTTAGTACCCCCTTAAATTTACTTTCTGAACATTGTTCCTAACAAACTTTGACAAATCTTAGCGTCGTATTCAAACGACAGGCTGTAGAAACAAGATCAAATGTTGGCCCCATGTGGAAAATGTTTTGGCAAAATAACGGACCTTTTGAATCAAATTAATCTAACAGTGTTAGTAATGTTGAAATAACTGAAAATGCACATCAATTTGAGGAGCACATGACAATAAAAAGTTATAGGAAAAAAGGGTTTTTATAAAGGGACAACTACTGCAAGTAAAAATGACACGTTCTCACAGCCAGAATCTCTGTGCGATAAATTGATGACGCATGCTTCAATAAGGATTTATCATTTCAAATTATTCTAAAATATTGTGCATCATAGATGTAATTATACATATCCCATCGAAAATAATGGTGTAAGATATATGCTCGGGATTCCCGTTTGACGAAGGCCATCAGTTTAGATGTAGTTTGCGGTAACCAACTGATTTAGCATTTGAGCATTTGACATGAAAATAATTTTCTACCCAACAATAATGCATAATGATATCAGGTATAATTCATGTCAAACCTATTTGTTTTTGAGGGGCCTATATTAGAAAGGGGAGCACTCCATTTTTGCAATATATAAGCTTCTTCTGTGGTGGTCATTTCTGAAGTATATAGCCTAGAAAAATGTGACTGAAAGACTTACAACTTTTTGATATGGTTATTCCCCTAAAGCTTTTAATTTTCTTAAAGCAAACACTTATTACTCTGTGAGAGAAAATTACCAGTTCAATTTCATCAAAGTTGATTCCTTAATTGAACCTTGCCCGCCACGTGGATATCAATACACGCCACGTGGTTAGAAACAGTAATGCAAAATGAAAGTAATGATAGACTTTTTAAGCTGTTTCTGTCTAAACAGGGATGTGAAAAGAGACTCTTTCCACTTCCCTGGTCAAAAGACTGAATGTTCTATTTGAAGTAAGGAAATGTGGTCACATTAATTGAGATAGTGTGGTGCCATCTAGACTGCAGCGAAGAACATGACACCAAGGAGGGCAGATTCATATACCAAGCAGGGCCAGTTGAGCTTCTATGGTAAAAGTAACAACTCGAAAAAAGCCATTCGGTAGGTTTTAAAACACAAAAGATGCTCAAAGTTTAGTTGTTTTTTTTCAATCACTTGTTTTGTAGAAAAGGTGTTCTTTCTGGATGGTCAAGTAGAAGAGGAACAAAAGTGCCCTCATTATTGCGGAGGCATAGTTTTGCTGGGTATAAACCGATGGGGACAAGAGCACATCCGCAGTTAATACAGTTAAACATGGATAACTCCCACTAGTCGTGCCTGATGAAACTGTTTTGTGAAACATGATTTGACCCTACGTACTGTGTGCGGCTCAGATACTGCTTTGTTGTCAGGTCGGTTTTGGTCATAGAGAAACAACCAATGATTTACTTCAGTACGCTTGTGAACATTACTTTGAGCAAAATTGATACAGACAGCCACTAGTCACTGGTATAAACTCTTTATATCATGGGCTCCTTGCTGTCTCGAACCAGAGAAAAGAGAAGCAACATACCCCTTTCCCCGGTTTGAGTGTTTACTTTGCACAGTGATTGCTTTTTTAATTTGAGTTTCTTCTTCTGATTTCAGTACTATGGGAAATGGTACGAGATCTCCAAATTCCCCGCCATATTTCAATTTGGATTTAAATGTGTTACAGCGACATACTCAGCAAAGAGCAACGGCAACATCAAAGTATTAAATGAAGGATATCAACCGCAGTTTTTAATGTAAGCTCCATCGCACGTTTTCAACCATGAAAGATATAACGCCGATTCATCAGCGGAAGACCATTTCACACAAAAATTGCAAGAAATGGCCCAGTGTCGTAAATGTATTTTGATTTGCTTTTTTTTTTACATAAATTATCAATAATGGTATATATTAGGCGACCATTGACGTTAAATGCTTCCAATTAGCAATTTTATTATACATCGACTTACACTTTTTGTTAGCCTACTGAAATAATCCAATGTTTAATTTGTACTGCTTGATAGATGAAAGCAGGGAAATTGGTTGAAAACAGTTCCATAAAGTAACTTTTACAAATGTAAGTATTCCGTGGTTCATGTCCTAGCATGATCTCCTGCAACATTGCACACGCATGCCCTACATATTTTGGTAAACTGACAAGTGCACATCGTATCAAAATTAAGCCAATTTATCAGTTTCTAAGCAGAATTAACAAAAGTCAAATAGATACATGCCCTCCTTGATATGGTACATTTATTGCATAATCCGTTGGATGCTGCCACAATGTACCCCGTCGGTTGATGGAGTGCTATGTTGCCTATGCGACACCAGTTTTTCATTTGCATGATCACCACCGTCTGTCAGCAACCAAGTGTTTTTCGGGTTTGCTACTGGGCCATGTGGCACCCTTGAGACAACAAAGTCTGATATTACACGTTTTTGTAAGGTAGTGAGGTAGCATCCTTAGCATCCTCTAAGGAAAACAAACAGCTAACAACTCTGTATTTCGGTGTGTTCTCCTGAATATTGCCCATATATAATTCAAAACATTACGCACAAAGAGCGGATCCGAGAATATCTGTCCTATTATTATTGAATGAGTGAAACAGTGATCATATCTTTGTGCCACCAGCAATTTTTCAGGTTGAAGGGTTTGCTTAGTTACCTCATCTCCTGATCTCACACTCATGAACCGTTTCGAGAATTAAGACAGGATATTACTTTAAATCCCATAATGGAACATAAAAGATACTCTTCCAACTAAAGTCCAAAATATATAACCAAAGATGGTACTTTTGTATCAACGGCAAAAATGGTATATTGCGTTAATGATACTCAGTCCGAATTGTCCCGCTAATACCTCACATAGAAGGCATGCGGCTAGAATACTTAAGCACAGTCTAAAAACAAAATAAAACAGAACAAAGCAAAATGAAAAGCAACAAAACAAACAAAAAAGACGGCACAAAAGCAAAAACAAACAAAAGAAAAAAAACTCCACAGACCCCCCCCCGAAAAAAAGAAGCAAAACAAAAAACTTGCAGTTATTTGTCTTACTCTTTCTTATATTTACATTCGCGATTACTTGGTATACTTAATAACATCACAGATATACCAACGCCCCTATCAATGCCGATTGCCTCATGCCCAAAAAGACGCAAGCCTGAACGTAGTGCACAGTTATATGACCTACAACTGGGCCAGGATCACTTGTAATGCCATACTGCGACGGACGGTCGTATCACATAGTTGTTCTATGTATATTCAGCACCCCATCCCCCTTCAGCTCTTCTTGTCATTGTGATGCATTACTTATGTACTTCTTAAATGTGCTTAGGTGCAGCATTTGTCGTTTTTAGGAGAAAGTCATGAAACAAATCAACAAAATGTTTGTTACATTTAAAGAAATTGTTGGTGCATTCATATTGTCATATTACTCCATCGTGTCTTCTGACTGTGATTTGTGGATGTACACGAAACATCAAAATCCCCACAGGTATATAACTTTGGACTCACGGAAAACTAATTTTTCGATAATAAGTGTGCCAGTTTCAAAGGTAATGAATCTGTAAAAGCACAAGTGTCGAACGTCGCGAATAGTCAATGGTCCGCATTCAACAAGGACTGGCAGTTCTTTGCATATTTGCAACAATGAGCTATCGCCGCGAGTTTGGCTGTTCTCGACATTTGCCAAAATGAACGTTATCTCATCATGACATAAACACAATTATACAGAGAATATCCATACCCCCACCTCGCGGTGCTCAATCTTATATTAAATCATTTGAAATAAAATACTGCATTAAATGCGCGATAGTCCTACGATGCATACCAGATGGCGAGCTCAGTAACTGATTCTTTGACCTTTCCGGAACCTACAGAGTTGGACCATACAAAAAGCGCAGTGCCACAGGAGAAGCTGTAAAGAAAAACCCACGTTGCACAGAAGCCAAACTCTTGGTGGGATTTGGGTCAGGTATAGTACACAATGTTTATGTCTTGCTTTTTATACTTGACAGCGTTGAAGTAAAATCGTTTTGGACAAAAGCAATCAGACATATAAGATAGAAATATTTTTCGGTCGTTATTATCTGTCTCTAAGAAAAGCAGATGTGTAATTGAGTAATTCCTTCAAAACAAAGTGGAAAGAGTGTTTCATTTAATATGCTATAATTAGACTGTTTTGTCAAATATATATATATATATATATATGTCGTATTGTTATATTGATGACACCCCATTCACTTGCAGGTCCTCCAAACGGCGATTACTGGGTCCTGGAGACAGATTATACGTCCTATACGTTGATATATTCTTGCACCCAGTTCTTATTTTTCAATTTTCAATTACTGTGGATCTTAAGTCGCACGAAAACGCTCGACCAGGCGACTTACGACAGCCTGATTAGCAAGGCTAGAGGATATGGTATCCCAGTGAAGTACATGAGAAAGACATTGCAGAATTGCAACAACTAATACAAAAATATAAATTTTGGAATTGTCTCCGCCAGATGACATCCTTGTATATGAACAAGTTAGTCATGTAAAGTTGTCGTGTACAATAGGAAACCCTTTGAGTGGTCAATGGTGTGCATGGTTAACCTGACTCACAATTCGTTACAAGATCGTATTCGGAATTCATTCGTGGAACAATTCACCTGCCTTTTGCCTTCTCTGTTACTATGGCTTTTCTGGTTCAAGATACCAGATCATTGAACTAGCTATGGAGGCCTAGTTTTAAGGCAATACTGCTGACATTTCTGAAATTGTGCCTCTTGGTCTCTTCGGTGTCTGGAAGTTGCCATCCTCTGAATTTAACGATAGTTATCACTGCATAATGTCTTCAATATCTCTTATATGTCTTGATTAACACCCATAGAACTATTCATTTCCTGAATGGAGAGGAGATGGAATAATATTGACAGCGCGTGTGATTGTTTGCATGTACTACTTCACTAGCAATGAGTTAAACTAGAAATAATGACGAAGGAGTCTAAAGAAAAGGACAGACTTGAGGTTTGTGTTTCTATTTGTGATTTGTTATTTCTCTGAGCGAACTAATTGTGCTTTTGTACAACTCATGTTTATAATAAGCATGTTCTCAAAGGAATATCTTATAGGACTGGCTTCGACGGGAAGAATGTTTGTACACTGAAGTGCAGAGTTGTGGAGTGAAATTTGAAAAAAAAAATCTCTCAGCGACTTCTTGTAGGCCAGATAATGTGTTTTTGCATTAACGTGACCTTGCTTCTCGCATTCACTATAAAGGGTGGTACTGGTGCAAAGGGGAGATATAAAATTAAATGCATGTCACATGAGTTCTAATATTTTAGCCTGGAAATATAGGGATTTCACTTCAAAACATCATCAGTGTGATTTAAAGTTCACATGTACCTATGGCTCAGAGACAGTTCTAAAAGAGACAATTCGCCAACGTGCATTTCAGTATTAATGGGCTACGATGTCTGGGCACAAAAGTGTTTACATTTTCAAATGAATGGAACAAGATGAGGTAAATGAACGGTAGCCTAACAAAATTATCGAGGCTGAACGTAGGTTTTCATCTTATCCCTAAGCTCCTTGTTTTGACTAAAAAAGGGGAGGGATTTTGACCGCATATTCCTGCGCTTACGTCTTCCTAGTTAGCGATAAATTGTGATTACACAACACATTACATCCTGATATCTATTTAATCATCTGGAAATATTTAACAAATAAATAAATAAAAAAACAGAAATTTCAAAAATTATTTTCTACAGATTTAAGCTAAATGTTGTTACCCTACAACTATTTGTTACATGTAAAAATAAGTCTTAAGAATACGTTATGTAGGTCTTTCAGCTGGGTCCAAAATTAGCGATTTCACATTCAACTTGGAGGGGCTGATTTCAAATAAATTCGAGCTATGTAAGATTAATATAGAGTCCACAGGACACTTCCTTGATGAAATATTAACATAAAATATTTTGTGTAAATCATTATTTATTATTTCCCCTCTGTCAAGAAATATGCTAATTAGACGGTATTTACTTCCAATGGGTCGTCACTGGATAGCAGTATTGTAAAGGCTTCCCGTTGTGTTGCCATGGCCTGCTTTCTGAACTAAATATATAAGTGCCGATGTTTTGTCCTAAAGATTATTTGCTATAGGCATACATGAAACACGACAACACACAGGTAAAACGTTCTTCTATATCTGAATTTTCTAAGACAAGGCCTCTCCATGCAAATGACGTAGGTGACGTATCGTTGGTCAGTACATTTGACGTAGCGTACACCAGCACCTGCACTGCGCCACCCAGCAAACAGACCAGGGAGACAACTGAGCAAAAATATGCCATGTCATGTCCAATTTTGCTACAAGCTATAAGGTATCGCCTGTCTTCCTGTTGATATGCACAAAATGAATTGACGCTGTGAGCGGAACCACAATTTACATAAAATCAAAAATTTCAACTTGACTTTTTCGTTTTTGATTTGATTTTTTCAGAGCCACGTTTTGTTCTGAGTCATCAGCTTTTTTCGGGGTGCTTCGGGCGAAATGCGCTGAAGGCGCCCCAAGAAAAGTTGTTAAGCGGGACTATTATACTCTATCTGACATATTGCTACTTTAATAGAAAGTCTTTTTACGATGGTCATAAATTTTTGCGTTCTTATTATACTTCAGAGCAGTTCGTTTTTAGTAGTTCGACTTAAGTGGCAATTGACAGTGAAAGAGTTAAGGAAGATGTCGTATCATCACATCAGTAGCACCAACCTTCAGTGATTTCGATACATGCATGGGTAGCGGGTATGGCCTTTCACGTGGTAATGAATATATCATCATCAGCATCATCTTTGTCGTCGTCGTCAGTGTTGATATTTTTATTTTGCCAAAGGTAGATAGAGCACTGATGTCGTTTTTCTCAACTTTACAGGCCGCTTAACTAATATGTTGCAATTATATTTATAATACCTACAAGGTTCTACATTTATTTATTTATTTATTTATCTCTTTATTTATTTATTTATTTATTTATTTATTTAGTTAGTTAGTTAGTTAGTTAGTTAGTTAGTTATTATTCATTTAATTATTCATCTATGCATCCATCTATCTATCTATCATTCTATCTATCCATCTATCCATCCATCCATCCATCCATCTACCTATCTATCTATCTATCTATCTATCTATCTATCTATCTATCTATCTATCTATCTATCTATCTATCTATCTATCTATCTATCTATCTATCTATCTATTTCATCTATTCGTATATTTATTTTTTATTTAACTTGCGACGGTTAACCACCATTTGGCCCACTCTTAGGGAACAGCCAACATTGCTCAGACATTCTCTCCTTGTTTAGAGCGCCCAATTTGAGGAACCCTTTTACACAAATAAATGGTTAACCAGGAAGCTGACAAGCATTTCAATTGAAATATGATTTTACCATATTTCAGAATGATTGATGTTTAAATTCAGGCCTGTGTTCAATATTCGTTGACCAAGTTCTCTATCCAGTCCAAGACAGCAGATTGGTGCAGATAAAAGTTTTTAACTCGTGGCGCTGGAAACATGCTGCTCCTGCTGATGATCGCCCTCCTGGTGCCAGTGACAAACACACAGGTGCTTTCCTTTGGGTCTTGTCCGTCGGTGAACGTGGTGAACCCTTTCGCCATCAACAATGTGAGTAAAATGAGGTGAAAGCAATCATTCGACCATGCTGCATGGGAGTATGATGCTTCGTAATAATCACAAAAAAGTCTACGCTCTAAAAGGGAGCTCGCGATGGGCATGTTTTAGGAAAATGTGTTTGATATTTAGGCCTGGAAATTATGATTTGCCAGCCTTTATTATTACTGACTCAAAGCAATACACGAAATCTTATACAGTTTGTACTCAAACTTACATAACGTCAATGTTTAACAGGGTTCAGTGAAATATCATGGATAGGGACCCGCCTTGTGAAGCCCGTTTATCCGATTGGGCGCCCAGGTAACAGAATCATAAGCTAAAAATAAAAAAATACATATTTACTGGAAATCAAAGCACCAGATTATAATTGCCTGTTCCATTTTATTTTCCCCTGTTATGAAAAAAGCTAAATTGCTAGAATGTTTTCAATAAATAAATAAATAAACAAATAAATATTAAATACGAGAGAGGCAATTTTTTAATTGGCTTGAGTACGTGTTAATGTTTCAATCAAATGAAGTGTGAAAGTACATGGAACCAATTATGACATGACATTTTAATTCATTTTGTCGGATCCAGGTGCAGAAAATTACTTTTCAACCCCATTTGGTTTGCCATGCCGGTACCAGAGTCCGGTACGAAGGCATTGATACAAGTGCTTTGTATACTGTGGAGTAGTTTATAACAAAAATATATCAAGCAAAACATGCGTCCTTTACTTTGCATTGTTCCCCCCCCCCCCGATTATATTCCGGATTCTCACTAAAGAAAGTAAATAAATAAATAAATAAATGAATGAATGAATGAATGAATGAATGAATGAATGAATAAACAAATAAATAAATAAATAAATAAATAAATAAATAAATAAATAAATAAATAAATAAATAAATAAACAAACAAATGGATAGCACTTGCAATACATTTATACGATGTAGATCTCCCTAGTGTCCAGTCGGTTCTTTGGTTTTGGTTTTCAAGTATGGTTGATTCCTTTGAATAGAACGCCTTTAATCAAAGATCATCATTGAAGATGGTTTTAGAACTATAATCTTTCCATGCAGATGAAAACACGTTTTACGAATGTGTTTTACAGTGGTGAAGAGGCAATTATTTCTTGGCGACATTGCCTAATTACCTATTTATGTCTGTGTATCCTTGGGTATACTATAAATTTAAAGCAAGAACCGGATGTCTTGGAATTCAAGAGGTTCTGTTGAGATGGAAAAAAGTCACAGATAGTAACTGTCCACTCTGTCACAACGGTCGTGAAAATCTGCAACATTTTATGTTTTGTGCCGAAACCCACTTTCAATTCGGCAAGAAAGTTGGAAATGGTTAGAAAACGAATTATCAAGGGGTAACAAAAGGCACATATGGGAAAATTTTGCTGCGTCTTCCCTAAAGTCAAAATTGTCTCTCCTGCTTGGTGATCTTGCTTTCGATAACGGGGATGAAGTGGGGTGGCTTTTTGATGCAGCAAGCAAAAAATACATTACAGAGGCCTGGAAGGTTAGAAGGGCGATTGTGGAAGGGACCCTGTAAATTTATGTAGATACACAGTAGTTTTTTATCTGGTCTGATTTGTATTATTTTGTACATAGATGGAGTCAAACCAGCAGAGCCGGTGTCCGCTGCGGTGTACTTGTTATGACTGCGCGGCTCTCTCCCCCCCCCCCCTCGTCACTCTGCTGGGGGTCCCCCCCATATAAACCCACATCTCCATAAGTATGCAATCATGGTGAATTGACAATTTTGTCATTTGATTTGTATACACACAGTTGAAATGCCTCTATTTTAATGATTATACCACTAGAAACTTATGTTCTACATTGTATTCATGTAATATGTATAATGCACTTGTCCTTACGCTTTCTAGAGTTTTGTCCCAATGAGTGGTTTATCTCTAGTTTTGGTGCCTAGGACACAAATCACAAGTTATTAATTATGGATACTTAATTTTTAACGTATGCATATTACCTGTGTCAATAAGGATGACGAGTTACTTGTACATATACAGTAAAACCTCTCTAACCGAACTCCTTCGTAAACCGAACACCTCTCTATACTGAGCAACACGTCTCAGTCCCAAGTATGCACTTCCAATGTAAGCAAACTTCCCTATACTGAACACCTCACTATACCAAACACTTTTTTTCGGGTCCCAAGGGTATTCAGTATAGGGAGGTTTTACTGTATATCGGACGCATCCTGGAATTTACCCCGTTCCATCGGTGCCCCGCTGTAAAGGGTAAGTTTTCCTGCTAATAA
This sequence comes from Hermodice carunculata, assembly GCA_964020975.1. Taxonomy (NCBI): domain Eukaryota; kingdom Metazoa; phylum Annelida; class Polychaeta; order Eunicida; family Amphinomidae; genus Hermodice; species Hermodice carunculata. The sequence continues at coordinate 62,242,918 of OZ026625.1, forward strand.
ATAAATAAATGAATGAATGAATGAATGAATGAATGAATGAATAAATAAGTAAGTAAATAAATAAATAAATAAATAAATAAATAAATAAAAAATTGACAGTATTTTCTCAAATGTCACAAACCTGACACATTACGTTGACACATTGACTCAGGGTTGACTGTGAAATAGAGCTTAATTGTTTGTGGAGTAGGTGTCAACATGGAGTTTGTTTTACATCTCTGGTGCAGGATATACATTGTTGCAGTCCTTGTCAGGATTTCCCATGGTTTATACAGGTGGTCTAGCTGCAACTGTTTATTTTACAATCACTGGGACTGAATATAATGCCCCAGCTTGTTTCCACTTCAGTTAAACATTTGCGGATGGTTTAACTAGGATAAGCTGTCCAGCTAGAAAGGGTACAGGGGTAAATCAAATTGCTCTTATCTGAACCTGTACTATGCAAATTTGGTAATTATAGTTTGTTTGACAAGTATTCTTCTTTCATATCAAGCTCTGCATTTATAAGCAAAACTTCACGTATTTAGCTAATTCATCAATTGCCGCGTTCATATTTATTCATTATTATGTGGGTTGTCTTTGCTGAATATTTAGCTTAGACAAGGAGCCGCTACTCAGAGAGACATGACGGGTAAAAGGCTCCGAAACATGTTGAGTAGTTACCCACTGAGGACCCTTTAATTTATTTGGGCTAATACAGCCTATGTCAAAATTTTATAGAGGAACTTGTGCAATATGGTCAATAGTACTTCTATGTATACAAGTAGACAGGGACAGGTTAGCTTATGGAGAGTGAAGAGTTCGGACTGCGGAATAGGGTAATGACTACTAGGAAGTGGTTGTGGACAAAAAGACACAAATACAATAGATAGATAGATAGACAGACAGACAGACAGACAGACAGATAGACAGATAGACAGATAGACAGATAGATAGATAGATAGATAGATAGATAGATAGATAGATAGATAGATAATGTAGGACCCCCGAGGTCAATATTGTCCATGCGAAAAGGCCTTGTCATTTCATTTGCGGGTGTTTATTCACGAAAATGCACAGTATATTTCATAATGATAACACGATGCTTTCTGTAAATGGGGGAGGGCTAAGATTCCCTTACTTTTTTCTTCTATTTGCAGCTTGTATCTTTTCAAAAACCGTTTCATATCAGATGTACTCTTCCTATGTCGCTTTATGTCGACGGTGCCAAAATTGTCATCTGTCATTACCCAGAAATAGCCAAAGAAAATTACCTCTTTTTTCCTTATATCCGTCTCCTAAAGCAAATATTATTATTATTATTTTAAAGCAACGAAAGCACAAAATGACACAGAACATTCTTTTGAGGAGCAGCGATCAGGGACTGTACTTTTGAACCATTTTTGGGCTAAATGTTTGCTCTTTTTCTTAAGAATAGTCCCCAAATGAAGTTCACACATTTCTTGCGTTCTGACATGTTTACAAACTATAGTCTCCCAGCTATTTTTTAGGGATAAAATTGTTATTATGGTCATGGCTCGCGGGAGATTGCCCCTAAAACGACACAATTTATCAGCATAACATATGTAAAAAGCAAAATAAAGGATACCTGTTTTTTGAAAGATATTCAAAAATAATACTTCCAACATTGAAAGTAGATAGAATTAAGCTTAGTACCTACATTAAGTTACTTTCTAAACATTATTCCTAAAAAACTTTGTCAAGTCTTAGCGACGCATTCAAACGACAGACTGTACAAACAAGATCCACAGTTGGCCCCCATGTGGATAATGTTGTGGCAATTTAACGGACTCTATGAATTAGGCTTTACCCAGCGATATTTGTAATGTTGAAAGATCTGAAAATGCATATCATTTTGAGGAGAACCATTAAAAAGTTATAGGCACAAAGTGTTTTGATAAAGGTACAACTACTACGGGTATAAGTGACACATTATCACTGCCGGCACCGCAAACATCTCTATGCGGAAAAGTAATGACGCATGCTTTAATAACGATTTATCATTTCAAATTATTCTAAACTATTATGTATCATAGATTTTGTATTAGAACATTGGCCATGAGAATAATTTTCTACCCAACAATAATGCACGATAATATCAGATATAATTCGTGTCAAAACTGTTTGTTTTTCTAAGGAGCCTATAATAGAAGGAGGAGCACTCCATTTTTGCTACATCTAAGCTTCTTCTGTGGTGGTCATTTCTGAAGTATATAGCCTAGAAAAATGTGACTGAAAGACTTATTTTCGGTTTTTTATATGACTATTCCCCCATGGCTTTTAATTTTCTTACAGCAAACACTAATTGTTCTGTGAGACAAAATCACCAGTTTAATTTCACCAAAGTGTGATTCCTTAATTGAGCCTTGCCACCATGTGGATATCAATAAAAGCCATGTAGTAAGAAATAGAAACACAACATCAAAGTAATGATAGTAAATCAACTGCGGCGGGAATAAGACTTTCAAGCTACTTTTGTCTAAATCAGCATGGCATACAAGCATTGTGTCTCGGTTTGCCATTGCAAATTCTGCATGACAATAGGAGATATTCATATTAATTAAGATAGTGTGTTGCCATCTAGGCTGCAGCGAAGAACATGACACCAAGGAGGGCAGATTTATGCACTAAGTAAGGGCAGTTGAGCTTCTATGATAAAAGTAACAACTTGAGAAAAGCCATTCACTAGGTTTTAAAACACATAAGATGCTAAACATATTTAAACAATTTTACTTGCTTGGTAGAAAAGGTGTCATTTCTAAATGGTTAAGTGACATAGCAGGTTAAAGTGCACTGATCATGGCGGAGTCATAGTTCTCCTGCCTATCAACCCAGGGGAGAAGAGCAGGTCCACAGTTAAATACAGTTAAATATTAATACCTCCCACAGGAAGTGCCTGATAAAACTGTTTTGTAAATCATGACTTGACCTTACCGACTGTGTGCGGCTCATATACTGCCTTGTTGTTAGGTCCGTTTTGGTCATAGAGATACAACAATTGACTTACTTTGGTACGTTTATGAATGTTACTTTCCTCCAAATTGATACAGACAGCCACCAGTCACAACTATACCCTCCTGCTATCATAGGCTTCTCGGTGAACGAACCAGAGAAAACAGAAGCTACATACCACTTTCCTAGGTTTGAGTCTTTTCCTTTGCACAGTGATTGTTTTTCTACTTTGAGATTTTTCTACTGATTTCAGTACTACGGGAAATGGTACGAGATCTCCAAATTCCCCGCCACATTTCAATTTGGATTTAAATGTGTTACAGCGACATACGCAGCAAAGAGCAACGGCAACATCGAAGTACTAAATGAAGGATATCAACCGCAGTTTTATATGTAAGCTCCATCCCAGTTTTTAGCCGTGCGAGATATAACGCCGATTTATCAGCGGGCAACCAGTATATATATATATATATATATATATATATATATATATATATATATATATATATATAATCAAGAATGGTATATATAAGGCTATCATTGACGTTACATGCTTCCAATAAGCACAATTATTGTACATCGTATTACAATATCTCATTATTTCTATATTATAATAAGCCAATGTTTAATTTGTACTGCCTGATAGGTGAAGGTAAGAAAATTGGTTGAAAAAACGTTCCATAAATTAAGCTGTATAAATACAAGCGATTCATTGGTTTATGTCCTGATGTGATCTTTTGCGACATTGCACAACCAAACCCTATATATTTTGGTAAATTGCCATGTGCACAGTATATCAAAAGTACGTCAACTTATCATCTATCAGTTTCTAAGCAGAATTCCTAACAGTCAAATACATAGTTTACATGCCCTCGTTGATATGATATGTTTGTTGCATAATCGGTTGGATGCTGCCACAATATACCCCGTCGGTTGATGGAGTGCTATGTTGCCTATGCGACATCAGTTTTTCATTTGCATGATCACCACCGTCTCGAAGCAACCAAAGTATTTTTCAGGTTTGCTATTGAGCCATGTGCACCCTTGAGCCAACGAGGTCTGATATTACATGTTTTTTGTAAGGTAGTAAGGTAGCATCCTCTTAGCAAAACAAACAGCTGACAACTCTGTATCTCTGTGTGGTCTCCTGAATATTGCCCATATATAATTCAAAGCATTACGCACAAAGAGCGGGTCCGGGAATATCTGTCCTATTGTTATTGAATGAGTGAAGTAGTGATCATATTTTGTGCCACCAGTAATTAGTACGGCTAGTTTGCCTAGGTACGTCATCTCCTTTTCACATACTCATAAATCGTTTAGAGAATTAAGACGGGATATTACTTTAAATTCCATTATGGGACATAAAAGATACCCTTCAAAAATAAATAAATAAATAAATAAATAAATAAATAAATAAATAAATAAATAAACAAAAAAAATAAATAAATGAATAAATAAATAAATAAATAAATAAATAAATAAATAAATAAATAAATAAATAAATAAATAAAAGAAAAAAAGGAAAAAAATTACAAACAAAATAACCACAGATGGTACTTTTGTACCAAAGGTAAGGATGGTATATTGCGTTAATGATACTTAGTCCGAATTGTCCCCTAGTACCTCATATATAAAACAGAACAAAACAGAAAGAGAAGCAATAAAAAAAACCCACCCCAGACAAATACCCCCCCCAAAAAAAAAATGCAAAAACAAAAAAAAAAAAAAAAATAAAAATAAATTTGCAAGTATTTGTCTCACTGTGTTATATTCATATTCACGGTTACTTGGTGCACTTTGTAACATTACAAATGTACCAACGGCCCTTTTTATGGCAAGTGTCTTATGCCCACAAAGGCACAAGCCTGAACGTAATGCACAGTTATTTGCATTACTTGACCACACCTTGAGCCAGAAACACTTGTGACGCCATACTGGGACGGACGGTCATATCACTCAGTTGTTCTGTGTATATTTGCCCCCCCCCCTCCCCGCGCTTTTCCATAGCACTATGATGCATTACTTCTGTGCTTCTTAAATGGGTTTAGATAGAGCGTTTTTTCGTTTTTGAGAGGAAGTCATAAAAAAAATCAACAGAATGTTTGATACATTTAAAGAAATTGTTGGCGTATTGATATTGTCATATTACTGCCTCGTGCCTTCTGACTGTGATTTGTGGCTGTACACGTATATCAAAATTCCCACAGGTAAATTACTATGGACTCACGGAAAAGCAATGTTTCGATAATAAGTGTGCTGGTTTTAAAGGTAATGAATCTGTAAACGCACAAGTGTCGAACCTCGCGAATAGTTACTAGTACGCATTAAAGAAAGCCTGGTGGTTATTGCACTTTTGCCACAATGAGTTATCAGCGTGACTGTTCTCGACATTTGCCGAAATGATCGTTATCTCATCATGGCATAAAAACAATTACTCAGAGAACATCATACCCCCAACACGCTGTGTGCAATTCTATAATAACTCATTTGAAATAAAACACCGCATAAAATGTGCGATAGTTCTACGATGCACACCAGATGGCGGGCTAAGTAACTGATACTTCTACCTTTCCGAAACCTGCAGATTTGGACCATACATAAAACGCAGTGCCACAGGAGAAGCTACAAAGAAAAACCCAAGTTCCACAGAAGGAAAACTCTTGGTGGGATTTGGTTCAGGTATATTCACAGTGTTTATGTCTTGCTTTTTATACTTGACAGCGTTGAAGTAAAATTGTTATTCGACAAAAGCAATCAGGCATATAAAATAAACAATGTATTTTTCGGTCGTTGTACATCATCCATCTCTCAGATAAGCGGATGGAAAAGGTATATCATTTAATATCCTGTAATTAGACAGTTTTGACACACATACACACACACGCACACACACACACATATATATATATTACATATATATATATATATATATACATATATACATATATATATATATATATATATATATATATATATATATATATATATATATATATATATATATATATATATATATATATATCGCATTGTTATATTGAAGATGCCCTATTCACTTGCAGGCCCTCCAAACGGCAATTACTGGGTCCTGGAGACAGATTATAAGTCATATTCGCTGGTATATTCCTGCAACCAGTTCCTATTTGTCAATTTTCAATTAATGTGGATCTTAAGTCGCACGAAAACGATGAAGCAGGCGACTTACGACAGCCTGATTAGCAAGGCCACAGGATACGGTATCCCAGTGGGGTGGATGAGAAAGACATTGCAGGATTGCAACAACTAATACAAAATTTTACATTTTGGATTTTTCTCCGTATGACACCCTTGTTTATGAATACGTTGGTGATGTTATGTTGTCGTGTACAATAAGAAACCTTTTGAGTGGTCAAAATATAGCATGGTTTACCTGACTCATAACTCGTGACAAGATCGTATTCGGAATTAATTCGTGGAACAATTCACCTTCCCTTTGCCTTCTCTGTTACTATGGCGTTTCTGGTTCAAGATACCAGACCATTGAACTAGTTACAGAGGCCTAGTTATAAGTGCAGTACTGCCGATATTTCTAAAATTGTGCCTCTTGGTGTGCTCGATGTCTGAAAGTGGCCATCCTCTGAATCTTAGCGATAGGTATCCCTGCTTAATATCTCTTGTATGTCTTTATAAACACCCATGGAACTATACATTTCCTGAATGGACAGACGACGAAACAACATTGACAGCACGTGTGTGTGTTTGCATGCATTACTTCAGAAGCAATGATTTAAACCAGATATATTGACGAAGGAGTCTAGGTTTGTGCTATGGCTGTTATTTGTGATTTGTAATTTCTCTGAGCGAACTAATAGAGTGTTAGGTACAGCTCATGTTTATAATAAGCATGTTCACAAAGATAATTCACATAGGACTGGCTTCGACGGGAAGAATGTTTGTACACGGAAGTGCAGAGTTGTGGAATGAAAAAAAATCTCTCAGCGATTTCTAGTAGGCCATATAATGTGTTTTTGCATTACCATTGTCGCATTCGCTATTAAGGGTTGGCATCGGCGCAAAGTGTAGATAAAAATGAATTCCATCTCACTTGAGTTCTATTATATCAGCCTGAAAATATAGGAATTTTACTTCAAAACATCATCGGTGTGATTTAAAGTGCCTATGTACCTATGGCTCAGAGAGAATTCTAATAGAGACAATTTCGCAAACTTGCATTTCAATGTTAATGGACTACGATGTCTGGGCACAAAAGTGTTTACATTTTCAAATGAATGGAACAAGATGAGGTAAATGAACGGCAGCCTAACAAAACTATTGAGGCTGACCGTAGGTTTTCGTCTTATCCCTAAGCTCCTTGTTTTGACGAAAAAAAGGGAGGGATTTTGACCGCAGAGTCGAGCGCTTACGTCTTTCTAGTTAGCGATAAATAGTAATTACACATCAAATTACTTCATGATATATGTGTAATCATCTGGAAATATTTAATGAATAAATAAAAAAAAAATCAAAAATTAATTCTTACAGATTTAATGTTGTTGTCCTACAACTATTTGTGACATATAAAAAAAGTCTTAAGAATACGTTATGTAGGACTTTCAGCTGGGTCTAAAATTAGCGATTTCACATTCACCTTGAAGGGGCTGATTTCAATTAAATTCGGACTCCGTAAGAATTATTTAAAGTCCACAAGACACTTCCTTCATACTGTATTAACATAAAATATTTTGTAAAGTATTCTTTATCATCTCCCCTCTCTGAAGAAATAGGCTAATTCGATGCTAGTTATTCCAATGGATCGTCAGTGAATAGCTATATTGTAAAGGTTTCCCGTGGTGTTGCCGTAGCCGGCTTTCTGAACTAAATATCTAGGTGCCGATGTTTTGTCCCAAAGATTATTTCTATGGGCAGACATGAAACATGACAACACACAGGCAAAACGTTCTTCTGCATCTAAATTTTCTAACACCTGGGGGGAAGTATGGACCATTGTACCGCATACAGTTGCAGGTCTTGCCATGCAGATGACGTAGATGACGTAGCGTTGGTCAGCACAGTTGACGTAGCGTACAAAAGCACCTGGACTGCACCACCCAGCAAACAGATCAGGGAGACAACTGAGCAAAAATATGCCTTGTCATGTCCATTTTGCTACAAGCTATAAGGTATCGCCTGTCTTCCTGTTGATATGCACAAAATGAATTGATGCTGTGAGCGGTAACAGAACTTACATAAAGTCATAAATTTCAACTTGACTTTTTCATTTTTGTTTTGATTCTTTCAGTGCCACGTTGTGACCTGGGTCATCATCTATCTATCTATCTATCTATCTATCTATCTATCTATCTATCTATCTATCTATCTATCTATCTATCTATCTATCTATCTATCTATCTATCTATCTATCTATCTATCTATCTATCCATCCATCCATCCATCCATCCATCCATCCAACCATCCATCCATCCATCCATCTATCTTCTGTCTGTCTGTCTATCTGATTATCTATTTATCTATCTGTCTATCTATCTATTTGTTCATTCATTCATTCACTCAATTATTTATTGACTTATTTGTCTATGCGTACATTTAATTTTTATTTAACTTGCGCCAGTTAACCATCACCTAGCCCACTCTTCGTGAAGAACCAACATTGTCTCCTTGTTTTTAGCGTCAATTTTGAGGAACAGTTTTAGACAAATAAATGGTTAACCAGGAAGCTGCATCCAGTCCAAGTCAGCAGATTGGTGCAGATAAAAGTTTTGAACTTGTGGCGCTGGAAACATGCTGCTCCTGCTGATGATCGCCCTCCTGGTGCCAGTGACAAACACACAGGTGCTTTCCTTTGGGTCTTGTCCGTCGGTGAACGTGGTGGACTCCTTCTCCATAAACAATGTGAGTAAAATGAGCTGAAAGCAATCATTCGACCATGCTGCATGGGAGTATGATGCTTCGTAACAATCACGAAGAAAGTCTACGCTCTAAAAGGAAGCTCGCGTTGGGCATATTTTAGGAAAATGTGTTTGATATTTAGACCTGGAAATTATGATTTACCAGGCTTCATTGTAAGTGACTCAAAGCAACACAAGAAATCTTATACAATTAGTACTCAAACTTAAACAACCTCAATGTATAATAAGGCCTCAATGAATACCATGGACAGGGGACCCGCCTTGTGAAGCCCTAATATCCTATTAGGCGCCCAGGTAACAGAATCACGATGATCTAAAAAGAAAAAATAATACATATTTACTGGAAATCAAAGCACCAGATTGTCATTGCCTGTTCCATTCTTTTTCCTCTGTTATGAAGAGAGCTAAAATACTAGTATATTTTGAATGAATAAATAAATAAATAAATAAATAAATAAATAAATAAATAAATAAATAAGTAAGTAAGTAAATAAATAAATAAGTAAATAAATAAATAAATAAATAAATAAATAAATAAATAAATAAATAAATAAATAAATAAATAAACAAACAAATAAATAAATACAAGAAGGGCAATTTTTAAATAGGCTTGAGTAAGTGTTAATGTCGATTTCAATCAAATGAAGTGTGAAAGTATGAACGCACATGGAACCAATTCTCACATGACAGTCATCACATTTTTATTCATTTTGTCGGATCCAGGTACGAAAAATTACTGTTCAAACCAATTTGGTTTGTTAATTAATTAATTAATTAATTAATTAATTAATTAATTAATTAATTAATTAACTGCACTTAGCAATATATTATACGATGCAGATCTCCCTGGGGTCTAGTCAGGTTTTTCGGTTTTTGTTTTCAAATATGGTTGATTCCTTTGAAAAGAACGCCTCTACTCATGGGTCATCCTTGAAAATGTTATTAGAACTATAATCTTTCCATGCAGCTGAAAACACGTTTTACGACTGTGCTTTACAGTGTTGAAGAGGTAAATATTTCTTGTCGACATTGCCTAATTACCTATTTATGGCTGTGTATTCTTGGGTGTACTATAACGTGGGAACCGGAAGAGGTGCCTTCAGCAGACCAGGTAACGTGCGTTTGATATGTGAGCCAATTCTGAAATGGTCTCGATGATAAATGAAGCACAAACAAATGATACCATATCCCTTATATCCGTCATTGAAAGGTAAAATAGAAAATAGGGGTACGTTTTGGTCAAAAGACATGGACGATATCAAGTATATAGTAAGGGTTTCCACAGTTATCTTTTTTTCTATAAACATGCGGACTTTGACAACAATTCTGAATATGTTTTGCCATTGTGGATTCTGCATGACAATAATGACTGTTCATATTAATTGGGATCATGTGCTGCCATGTAGGCTGCAGCGAAGACCATGACACCAAAGAGGGCAGATTCATGCACTAAGCAGGGGCAGTTGAGCTTCTATGATAAAAGAAACAACTCGAGAAAAGCCATTCACCAGGTTTTAAAACACATAAGATGCTAAACATATTTAAACAATTTTACTTGTTTGGTACAAAAAGATTATTTCTAGATGGTTAAATAACATAGCAGGTTAAAGTGCACTGATCATGGCGAAGGCGAAGTTCTGCTGCCTATCAACAGAGGGGAGAAGGGCAGGTCCGCAGTTAAATACAGTTAGATGTTAATACCTCCCACTGGCCGTGCCTGATAAAACTGTTTTGTAAATCATGACGTCACCTTACCTATTGTGTGCGGCTCAGATACTGCCTTGTTATCGGGTCCTTTTTGGTCATAGAGATACAACAAATGACTTACTTTGGTACGTTTATAAATGTTACTTTCCGCAAAATCGATACAGACAGCCACCAGTCACAACTATACCCTCCTCCTATTATGGGCTCCTCAGTGTCTCGAACCAGAGAAAACAGAAGCAATATACCACTTTCTCCGGTTTGAGTATTTCCTTTGCACAGTGATTGTTTATCTAACTTGAGATTTTTCTTCTTCTTTCAGTACTACGGGAAATGGTACGAGATCTCCAAATTTCCCGCCACATTTCAATTTGGATTTAAATGTGTTACAGCGACATACTCAGCAAAAAGCAACGGCAACATCGAAGTGCTAAATGAAGGATATCAACCGCTGTTTTATATGTAAGCTCCATCCCACTTTTAGCCATGCGAGATATAACGCCGATTTATCAGCAGGCAACCATTTTACAGGAAAATTGCAAGATATGTCCTACTGCCGTAAATGTGTTTTGATTCTGGTATATATATATATATATATATATATATATATATATATATATATATATATATATATATATATATGTATAAATATACATATATATTATCAGGAATGGTATAATGGTACATATCAGGCGATCATTGACGTTACATGCTTCTAATTAGCATAATCATTATACATCGTGTTACACTATCTGTTTATTATACTGTACTAAAATAAGCCAATGTTTTACTTGTACTGCCTGATAGGTGAAGGTAGGAAAAGTGGGTTGAAAAAAAAAGTTCCATAAACTAAGCTTTAGAAATATAAGCGATTCAGTGGTTTATATCCTGATATGATCTGCTGCGATATTGCCCAACCAAGCCCTACATATTTTGGGGATTGGCATGTACACAGTATATCAAAATTAGGTAAACTTATCACCTGTCAGTTTCTAAGCAGAATTCCCAAAAGTCAAATAGATACATGGCCTCCTTGATATGGTACATTTATTCCATAATCCGTTGGATGCTGCCACAATATACCCTGTCGGTTGATGGAGTGCTATGTTAATTCTGCGACACCGGTTTTTCATTTGCATACTCACCACCGTCCATAAGCAACCAAAATGTTTTCGGGTTTGCTATATGGGCCATGTGCACCCTTGAGCTAACAAAGTCTGATATTACACGTTTTTTGTAAGGTAGTAAGGTAGAATCCTCTAAGGAAAACAAACAGCTGACAACTCTGTATTTCTGTGTGTTCTCCTGAATATTGCTCATATATAATTCAAAGCATTACGCACAAAGAGCGGATCCGGACAGATCTGTCCTATTATTATTGAATGAGTGAAGAAATGATCATATCTTGGTGCCACCAGTAATTTGTCAGGCTGGTTTGCCTAGATACGTCATCTCCTTTTCACATGCTCATGAATTGTTTAGAGAATTAACATAGGATTTTACTTTAAAATTCCATTATGGAATATAAAACACATTCTTCAAACATATATATATATCTATATATATATATATATATATATATATATATATATATATATATATATATATATATATATATATATATATATATATATATATATATATATATATATAACCACGGATGGTACGTAAGCTCGTAATGGGCAGTTATATGATCACACCTTGAGCCAGGAACACTTGCTATGCCATACTTGGACGGACGGTCGTATCACTCAGTTGTTCTATGTATATTTAGCCCCCCATCCCGCTTCAGCTCTTCTTGTCATTATGATGCATTACTTTTGTACTTCTTAAATGTGCTTAGATGAAGCATTTGTAGTTTTTGGGAGGATGCCATGAAAGAAATCAACAAAATGTTTGTTACAGTTAAAGAAATTGTTGGTGTATTGATATGGTCATATTACTCCCTCGTGCCTTCTGACTGTGATTTGTGGCTGTACACGTACATCAAAATTCCCACAGGTAAATAACTATGGACTCACAGAAAAGCAATGTTTCGATAACAAGTGTGCTAGTTTTAAAGGTAATGAATCTGTAAACGGACAAGTGTTGAACCTCGCGAAAAGTTACTAGTACGCATTAAAGAAAGCCTTGTGGTTCTTTCCACACTTGCTACAATAAGTTATCGTCACGAGTTTGGCTGTTATCGACATATGCCAAAATGAACGTTATCTCATCATGGCATGAAACAATTATACAGAGAACATCCATACCCCAACTCGCTGTGCGCATTCTATATTAACTCATTTGAAATAAAATACTGCATAAAATGTGCGATAGTTCTACGATGCACACCAGACGGCGTGCCAAGTAACTGATTCTTTGACCTTTCTGGAACCTGCAGAGTTGGACCATACATAAAACGCAGTGCCACAGGAGAAGCTACAAAGAAAAACCCAAGTTCCACAGAAGCAAAACTCTTAGTGGGATTTGGTTCAGGTATATTACACACTGTTTATGTCTTGCCTTTTATACTTGACAGCGCTGAAGTAAAATCGTTTCTCGACAAAAACAATCAGGCATATAAAATAAACAATGTATTTGTCGTTCGTTGTGTATTATCTATCTCTCAGATAAGCGGATTCGTAATTGGGTAATTCATTCTAAACAGATGTCATACGAAATTGGAAAAAGTATATCATTTAATATCCTATAATAAGACAGTTTTGACATACACACACTGATATATATATATATATATATATATATATCGCATTGTTATATTGAAGATATCCTATTCACTTGCAGGCTCTCCGAACGGCAATTACTGGGTCCTGGAGACAGATTATAAGTCCTTTTCGCTAGTATATTCATGCACCCAATTCCTATTTGTCAATTTTCAATTAATGTGGATCTTAAGTCGCACGAAAACGCTCGACCAGGTGACTTTCGACAAAATGATAAGCAAGGCCACAGGATACGGTATCCCAGTTGGGTGGATGAGAAAGACATTGCAGGATTGCAACAACTAATACAGAATTGTAAATTTTGGAATTGTTTCCGCCAGATGACACCCTTGTATAAGAGTTCGTTAGTGAAGCTATGTGTTTGTGTACAATAGGAAACCTTTTGAGTGGTCAACTTATGTGCATGGTTAACCTGAATCACAACTTGGGACAATAACGTATTTGAAAAATATGCGTAGAACAATTTACCTTCCTTTTGCCTTCTCCGTTACCATGGCGTTTCTGGTTCAAGATAAGGATTATTGAACTGGTTGGAGAGACCTAGTTTTAAGGCAATCCTGCTGACATTTCTGAAATTGTGCCTCTTGGTCTCCTCGGTGTCTGGAAGTTGCCATCCTCTGGATTTTAACAATTGGTATCACTGCTTAATGTCTTCAATATATTTTTTTATTTCTTGATGAACACCTATGGAACTATACATTTCCTGAATGGACAGCAGATGGAAGAACATTGACAGGACCTGTGTTTGTTTGCATGTACTACTTCACTAGCAATGAATTAAAGTAGAAATGTTGACGAAGGAGCCTGGAAAAAAGGACAGACTTGTGGTTTGTGCTGGGGCTATTCATTTGTGCTTTATGTGTGTAAACGAAATAATTGTGTCATTTGTGCAGCTCATGGCTAGAATAAACATGTCCACAAAAATATTTCTCATGTCTCAATGTCTATCTTTCGCTTCCTTTTTCATCTGTGTTGGTGTATGGTACTGCTTCTGATGGACTAAGCAAAACTATGCTAAACCCTAAACCAAAGGATAAGAGAAAGGCACTGAGTAATTCTGACAATTACCGTGGTATTGTGTTAAGTAGTATTCTCGAAAAACTATCTGACTGGGTCATCTTCAACGATCATTCTTATACTCTGTGCACCTCTGATCCGCAATTTGGATTTAGAACCAACACAGTGCACTTATACATTGCTTGAATGTGTCAATTATTACACCTCTCATAATACCAACATTAATTTGGTTTTTCTCGATGCCACTAAGGCGTATGACGGAGTGCATTATGTTAAATTGTTTACGTTACTGTTGCAATGAAAATTACCTCCCATATATGTTTGACTATTCCTTAAAATGGATACTATACAAAATGTACGCGCTGTTTGGCGTAATGTAGCATCAGATGCTTTTTCATGTAAAAATGGGGTCAAACAATGAGGTTTGTCGTTATTAGTGCGACTAGAAAAATCAGGCCTCTGCTGCCACATTGGTAATACCTTTCTTGGTGCCTTCGCTTTTGCTCATGATCTGGTCTTATTATCCCCTACTATGTGTGCCCTTCGTAAGTTATTGGATATCTGTGCTAATTTTACTTAAGAGTTTAATGTGGTATTTAACTCCAACAAGGGCAAGTGGATGTCATAGTCCTCAACTGAACCATGCAACTCATTATCTTTGGCCGGTGAACTCATTAAGAAAGTTCAGGAATTTATTCATCTTGATCTATGCATCAGCAAATTTTATTCTGAGGTAAACTTTCTCATGGCTCTGTTCGTTGACATATTTGTTTGCACCAGATTTTTGTAGCATGGAGGAAAGCTATACGTTTCATTTGGTGATTGCCTGCCACGACACACTGCAATTTATTGCCGTTAATTTCAAGTGGCTGTCTATTGAAATCCAATTGCACAAACAATTCTTTAAATTCGTACATAGTATACTTGATAGCCAAAATGAAGTTGTAAATTTATGTGCATGACTGACTTTGGCTGGAAGCCGTTCAGCTACTGGCAAATCACTTAATGCTCTACTAGCCAAATATGAGATAGACAGTTATCTGTTTGTAAATTGCAGCTCCTTCAAGCGAATTAATGCCATGATCATCAGTCATACCCAGTCAGTGAACCCTGTGACCAGACTAAGGCGTCCCTCATACGTGAGCTCTGTGACATTCGTGACAGGCGACTTAGTGCAATATTGTGCACTATTATATTATCTTTTCTAGTTTCAATTTTGTATCTCAAGGCCTAGTTGAAGGTCATACCATTTTAGGATGTGACTATTGAAATGCGTCATAATCGTTATAAACATAGATTTGGCATACAGATTTATAACAGATGATTTAAACCCTATAGGCTTTGAAATTACCATTATTTTTCCATATGCATGCTGTTAAGGTTCTTTTGTATCAATGTATATGTTTTTTGTTTGTTTATCCTTTTTCCTCATTTTTTTTCAACCTAAAGTTCCATGCGGTAATTTGTGTATGATGTGTATTTTGAATTTTTACACTAGACTATTTCCAAAATCATTCCTAATATTACATGTATCAGCAATTTTCTCTGAATTCCTGGGACTTCAATAGCGTTCCTAGGAGCTGACCTCCATGTTCCTGGGACTTAAGTAATATATTCCAGGGATTTTAGTTATGTTCCCAGGAACTTGCCATTATATTCCCAGGAAGTTGCCACTATGTTCCTGGGACTTCTGTTAAATTCCCAGGGCTGGCATTATATGTTCCTAGGAACTCGCTTATATTCTCAGGAAATTGCCTAAATTCCCAGGATATTACCTAAAATCCCAGGAAATTGCCTAAATTCCTGAGAATTTATTAATATTAATAATGCCATAACCCAATTATGAGTAAAGTAGTATTAATAAAATTGTGCCAATTTACTACTAGAACCCATCCCCACACACTGTGAAAATTTGGTGCTTCTACCACGAGTAGAACTGGAGATATGATGATGGGGCAAAATTGTCCGAATGGAATGGACAATTTATTTTGGAATGACTTATATATATATATATATATATATATATATATATATATATATATATATATATATATATATATATATATATATTATTATTATCTGCTGCATAGTACTCCTAACAAGACTGTTCATAAACATTGTTTTGGTACATTTTGGTTGTCACATAGGACTGGGTTCGGCGAGGCGAATGTTTGTACAGTGAAATGTACTGCCATTTGATAAAAGAAAAAAAAAAAAGAAAAACCAAAAATAAAAAAACAAAAACAAACAAATAAACAAAAAATAAAAAAACAGAAAACAAGTTTTTATTTGCTCACCGAGTTCTAATATAATGTGTTTTTGCATTAACGCAACCTTCCTTCATGCATTAATTATTAGCGGATGGCATTGGCGCAAAGTGTAGACATAATTTAAATACATCTCACACGAGTAATGATAATTCATCGCAAAACATTAGGAATTTCACTTCAAAATACCATTAGTGTGATTGAAAGTGCATATGTTCATATGGCAGAGAGAGAGAGAGAGAGAGAGAGAGAGAGAGAGAGAGAGAGAGAGAGAGAGGGAGGGAGAGAGAGAGAGAGAGAGAGAGAGAGAGAGAGAGAGAGAGAGAGAGAGAGAGAGAGAGAGAGAGAGAGAGAGAGTATTGATGGGCTGCAATGTCTGGTCGAAAAATTGTTTACATTTCCAATTGAATGGACCAATATGATGTAAATGAGCGTTAGCCCAACAAAACTATCGAGGCTGAACGTAGTTTTCCCTCCTTTCCGTAACTTAGCTCCTTGTTTTAACCCCCTACAACTATTTGTGACATATAACAATAAGTTTAAGAATACGTAAAGTATGTCTTTCAGCTTGGTGCAAAATTAGCAACTTCGCATTTAACTTGCTGGGGCTGATTTCAAATCATTTCGAACTACGTATGGTTGAATTTAAAGCACACCAGGCCCTTTCTTGATACTGTATAAACATAAACTATTTTGTGTAAAGCACCCTTCAATATTTCCCCTCTGTCAAGAAACAAGTGGACGTTTATTTACTTTCAATGGGTCGTCACCAAATGGCTGTATTGTAAAGGTTTTTCGTGCCGTTGTCGAGGTCTGCTTTCTGAAATAGATATCTAAGTGCCGATGCTTTGTCCATAAGAATATTTCTATGGGCATACATGAAACACGACAACACACAGGAAAAGCGTTCTTCTGTTTCTCAATTTTCTAGCACCTGCGGGGGGGGGGGGGGGTGGGTGTGTGTGCGGACCATTGCAGCGCAAAACAGTTGCAGGTCTTTCCATGCAAATGGCGTGTGTTATGCGGCAATTTGTAATTACTACCTTTTTTAAATAAAAGATGGGCAGAAATCTGCATTAATTTGTAATACTTGAGGCAATTTGTAATAAGTTGCATAATAACATCTTGCAGCAAAATGTAATAAATCAGATGTGCGTGTTTTTTTAATAACAGCGAGCTGTAAATTGTAGTAAAAAAAGATAATCGTATGAAACTATCATTTTATCTGATTTTCATTACAATTTTTCTTAGGTTAAACGTTTTCTTGAAAGCTGAATAAAAAATGCCCTGCGTTGCTAGACATTGTGACGTTCTGTAGCAAATTGATTAAATTCTCATATGTTTCTTTCGTGTAAAGAGGTATAAAGGTTTGCTGAGACGACCCCTGTTAGCAACGTTGTTGAAGATAAACAGTCTCTACAAGACAAACGGATTTACATGGATAAAATATCATATTATTGGAAAGAAGGGATTTTAGCCGATCCTATTTATAATTTTAAAAAAGGGAATAAGTAATGGGTAGAAATAGTCGTAAAACAGGTATCAACTGACACATTTTTTTATTAGAATTATATCACACTTCCAATACTCATAAGTTTACACGGCCACTGCATTTTAATGTTACAGCAGAAGGTGCCACAGAAAGAGGTTAGAGTGTTGGATTATAGGCCTACACATTTGATAAGTTCTCCATTAATGCTCTAATAGCATGACCCTTAAATTTTGTTATTGTTTCCAGTCTGTCTGCTGCTTTGATAATTAGACTTATGGATCGTATCACTATATTTTGACATAAGGCCTAATTTTCATGATATAATTTCAAGATCCTTTAGGCCGAAGCCTTTCTGTGTCACCTGATAGGTCTAAAGAAGGTATGCCTACTTATTCAAAAAGGGCAGATATTTGTTTATGGTATTATGTAAATACTATTATATCCCATGTAAGGGGCCTATTTAAAATTAAATTCCTGACATATTATGCCATTGCAAACCTTTGTAAACATGTTTGACATCTTAAGATGCGGGCGACGATAAACACAGTGGAAATAATAAAACCTGTAGGCCTATCTATTTTCCTACAGTTTCCTCTGTTGTTATTTTAATCTTCTTTTGACCTAACCACTTGTTTGTCCTAGAACAATGTCTGGGCATGAGAAATAGATGCCTCAAAATTCATCATAATGTTAAACGGTGTATTCCTATTATTTTCCTATACATTCATCTGTGGCTACTTTTTGGTGCCATTTTTGATGAATTCTGATATTGGGTTCATTTTCTTTTGATTAGGCCTAACACAGTTTTAGGTCTTCACAAATAAAATTATCAAGGCTTGGCCGTGTTTAACTTTTTTATCGGGAGGTCCAACTTATGCATCATGATGCATAACGTGATTTGGGCGATCCATGTTATCTGTGATTGCTATATGCCTAAGTATCTAGTCGATAGTTCTAAATGTGATTAAATTTGTGACAGCTTAAGGATTGATGGATTAGCCGTGATGTGGAAAAGCGTTTTACAAATTACAGTACCCTGCAAGCCTAATGAAGAGCGGATATCCACACTCCTCTGAAATACACTTTCGGACGAGTCTAAGTGGGCAAGGCTTAGATTGGAAATGTTGGTTCTAGTGTTTGGTGATTATTGGCCATTTGATCAAAATGGCAAAACGCAACAGAGATCCCACTGGGTTTTTGGATGTAAGCCTGAAATTTGCAGGGCGGTATAGTAAATATGCAAAAGTCTGTATCAATTATAAAAAAAGAAAAAAGAAAAAGCAAGTTGCATTTTATAGAAGACAGTAGCATTCATCTTTGTGACACTAGTATGGGTATGATCGTTCGGTGAAACGGTTCCTCGTTCAAATAAATATTTGGCTCTGAATAGCTTGACTTGAGCTTAGCGAGGCTTCCCCCCCCCACCTACTGCCAGCAGGAAACTCATTATATCCTGCCCCTGCTAAGCTGCGTGCTAAATGTTAAAAGAATTTGCTAAAAATCAGGAAATGCCAGCAGCACCATGTAGTGAACTTACTTAATGGATATTGAGTCAATGGACATCCCCCGGGGGTGGGGTCGGGGTACTTCCATGTAGGATTGTATTGGGTATGTACCCCGGGAAAGGCCCTGTTTTCATTACTCCCAGGATTAGAAAAGGCTCCCAAAATGTGCACTCCTGGATTAGGATAGGGGTAACAATTAGGATGCACCAGTGCAGCACTCCTTTCAACACATTACATGATTAAGAAAGGGTACCTTTCTACATCTGGTGTAGGATTAAGATAGGGTATGGTATAAAAATGTCCGAGGCACACACCCACCCTGATGTTGGGTGTGTGCGCCCCCCCCCCCCCTTCCTCTGCATGTTAGAAAGGAATCAAGCACGCGCTTAGGTTGAAGTTGGATTTACCACAAACACCTATAAACTCTTGAAAAAACGGAAATCTCAGCGCCACCTTATGGATGAATTCCGCTTGAGGGATACTCGAAAGTTTCCCCATGCAATTTGTGAGGTATTGGAAAGGCAGATTTAAAAAGGATTCTTTTTTCTGTATTTACCAACCTCCCCATTTTTTAAAAAATCTAAAAATCATGGGAGCGAAACCATTTCAAAAGACATGGAAGCCACATACCAAAGATACTTTCCCGCCACATTGGAAGTGAATTTGACTGATAATTTTGGAGAAGTTAAATGGTGAAGTATCATAGGAATCCCATTGACTTAACATAACCCTCAATAAAAATTTGATACATTACCCACAATTATTCCAATTGAAAAGAAATTATCAAAAATCAGTTAGCCAAAGCAACGCGACGTGCTCATCGACTTTCTTTGACCCTTGCACTTGAAAAATTTCTGTCAAGTTTCAGTATAATCTGAATGAGGAATTTGGATTAGAAGTTCAAAGTAGCAAAACACACAAAACATTTAAAAAAAAAGGGGGGGGGGAGTGCAAATACTGGCAACACCATTTTGTTGAAAAATTAAGGTGTAGGGGTCCACAGACGTTTCCTGTGCAATTTCAAAGGAAATGCCGAAGCTATTTGCAGAAGATTTAATTTGGCCATGATCGAACCTAAAAAAAAAAAAAAAAAGGAAGAAAATCACTGGAGCGTGACCATGCAAAAGCTTTGTAGAGACCCACCCAGAGTATATCCCTACCAAGTTTGAAGAAAACTATCCATCGGTTTTGGAGAAGTAGTCGAAAATGTGAATTGTGGACAACAGACGACAGACAGACGGGCGAGGGACGAAGACCTTCATCGTAAGCTTGGCTGACTGACAAGTCAGCTAAGCTTTATATTTTCCTGTCCAGTCCTTTGACTGATTATCATATTAGCAAATATGTGGAAGTTTTTATATTTTGCAAGATATTTTTCATCACTTCGAATGATCATAAAAACCGTTGGAAATGCTTCATAAAATTTCGAAAAGTTAAGTTCTTGGAAATTGATGCAATTTTCCATTCATTGTGTGTAAAGCTAGAATTGATAAAGGATAGCGAAGTCCATGAGATGACCCTTGCAAGCAGAGTACCGGACGTTCAGGACCTAACTGATTTACATCGAAACGAACCGCCATTTATTTCGATCCAGTGAGGAGGCGCCACTCTTTGTGCACTGAGAGCTAACGTTTTAAGAGGAACAGTTCAGCTTATAGGGGCGTGTGTGTGAACATGTTTGTGAAGTAGTTTGGCCGGAGCTTGCTGTTGAAACCAAGGGCCCAGAATAGGAAGGAGGGGAGGAGAACTCGCCTTTCCGGTTGTGTCCGACATATTTCCTGCACTCCGCAATTTGGATGAATATCGAGATAATAGATATTTAGTCATAATGTGAAGGTGTTTTGAGGTAACTTTGCATGTTGACTCAATTTGGAAAAATATAGATTTGATGTTTTATTTAGGTAGAAGGGATTTCACGTTTTCCGAGTTCTTTTAACAGTACTAAAATTTATACGCCAATTGATGTGATTAATTGAAAAAAGAAAAGAAATTGTACATCTATAAGAACTTCAACAACTGACGGGGTTCATCTCAACAATACCTGTTACATTGGTGTGGGCGGACTAGAAAGAAAATTCAATCATAGCACCTCGGAACTTCTGAAAGTCTTTGCTTTTAATAAATATATGGTCGAGCTTTGAAGGAAACATTTGTATTGAAATGAGTATTAAAGGAAATGCTTTTCAGGGACACCAGTATGATTATTATATTTTATTGCATCCTGATCGCACACATGATGTATTACATTTTGCTGCAAGATATTATTACAAATTGTAAAATGTAATAATATTACATTTTGCCGCAGCTTATTACGAATTGCCGCAAGTATTACAAATTAAGGCAGATTTGTGCTCGTTTTTTTTTCAAAAAGGTAGTTATTACAAACTGCCGCATAACAACGTAAATGACGTAGCGTTGGTCAGCACATTTGACGTAGCGTACACAAGCACCTGCACTGCGCCACTAAACAAACAGACCAGGGAGACTACTAAGAAAAATATGGCATGCCATGTCCAATTTTACTATAAGCGATCAGGTATCGGCTATCTTCCTGTTGATATGCACAAAATGAATTGATTCTGTACCATAATTCACATAAAGTGATAAATTTCAACTTGAATTTTTCATTTTTGATCTGATTCTTTCAATGCCACGTTTTAAACTGAGTCATCAGCTTTTTTCGGGGCGCTTTGGGCGCAATGCACTGAATGCCCCCGAGAAACAGTAATGCAAAATGAAAGTAATGATAGACTTTTTAAGCTGTTTCTGTCTAAGCAGGGATGTAAAAAGAGACTCTTTCCACATCCCTGGTCAAAAGACTGAATGTTCTATTTGAAGCAAGGAAATGTGGTCACATCAATTGAGATAGTGTGGTGCCATCTAGACTGCAGCGAAGAACATGACACCAAGGAGGGCAGATTCATGCACCAAGCAGGGCCAGTTGAGCTTCTATGGTAAAAGTAACAACTCGAGAAAAGCCATTCGGTAGGTTTTAAAACACAAAAGATGCTCAAAGTTTAGTTGTTTTTTTCAATCACTTGTTTTGTAGAAAGGTTTTCTTTCTGGATGGTCAAGTAGAATAGGAACAAAAGTGCCCTCATTATGGCGGAGGCATAGTTTTGCTGGTTATAAACCGATGGGGACAAGAGCGCATCCGCAGTTAATACAGTTAAACATGGATAACTCCCACTAGTCGTGCCTGATGAAACTGTTTTGTGAAACATGATTTGACCCTACGTACTGTGTGCGGCTCAGATACTGCTTTGTTGTCAGGTCGGTGATGGTCATAGAGAAACAACCAATGATTAACTTCAGTACGCTTGTGAACATTACTTTGAGCAAAATTGATACAGACAGCCAGTAGTCACTAGTATAAACTCTTTATATCATGGGCTCCTTGCTGTCTCGAACCAGCGAAAAGAGAAGCAACATACCCCTTTCCCCGGTTTGAGTGTGTAGTTTGCACAGTGATTGCTTTTTTAATTTGAGTTTCTTCTTCTGATTTCAGTACTATGGGAAATGGTACGAGATCTCCAAATTCCCCGCCATATTTCAATTTGGATTTAAATGTGTTACAGCGACATACTCAGCAAAGAGCAACGGCAACATCAAAGTATTAAATGAAGGATATCAACCGCAGTTTTTAATGTAAGCTCCATCGCACGTTTTCAACCATGAAGGATATAACGCCGATTCATCAGCGGAAGACCATTTCACACAAAAATTGCACGAAATGGCCCAGTGTCGTAAATGTATTTTGATTTGCTTTTTTTTTACATAAATTATCAATAATGGTATATATTAGGCGACCATTGACGTTAAATGCTTCCAATTAGCAATTTTATTATACATCGACTTACATTTTTTTATTAGCCTACTAAAATAATCCAATGTTTAATTTGTACTGCTTGATAGATGAAAGCAGGGAAATTGGTTGAAAAAAGTTCCATAAAGTAACTTTTACAAATATAAGTATTCAGTGGTTCATGTCCTAGCATGATCTCCTGCGACATTGCACACGCATGCCCTACATATTTTGGTAAACTGACATGTGCACATCGTATCAAAATTAAGCCAATTTATCAGTTTCTAAGCAGAATTAACAAAAGTCAAATAGACACATGCCCTCCTTGATATGGTACATTTCTTGCATAATCCGTTGGATGCTGCTACCCCGTAGGTTGATGGAGTGCTATGTTGCCTATGCGACACCAGTTTTTCATTTCCATGATCACCACCGTCTGTCAGCAACCAAGTGTTTTTCGGGTTTGCTATTGGGCCATGTGCACCCTTAAGACAACAAGGTCTGATATTACACGTTTTTGTAAGGTAGTGAGGTAGCTTCCTCTAAGCAAAACAAACAGCTAACAACTCTGTATTTCTGTGTGTTCTCCTGAATATTGCCCATATACAATTCAAAGCATTACGCACAAAAAGCGGATCCGAGAATATCTGTCCTATTATTATTGAATGAGTGAAACAGTGATCATATCTTTGTGCCACCAGCAATTTTTCAGGTTGAAGGGTTTGCTTAGTTACCTCATCTCCTTTCCTCATACTCATGAACCGTTTCGAGAATTCAGGCAGGATATTACTTTAAATCCCATAATGGAACATAAAAGATACTCTTCCAACTAAAGTCCAAAATATATAACCAAAGATGGTACTTTTGTATCAACGGCAAAAATGGTATATTGCGTTAATGATACTCAGTCCGAATTGTCCCGCTAATACCTCACATAGGAGGCATGCGGCTAGAAATACTTAAGCACAGTCTAAAAACAAACTAAAACAGAACAAAGCAAAATGAAAAGCAACAAAACAAACAAAAAAGACGGCACAAAAGCAAAAGCAAACAAACGAAAAAAAAAATCCACAGACCCCGCCCCCCCGAAAAAAAGAAGCAAAACAAAAAAACTTGCAGTTATTTGTCTTACTCTTTGTTATATTTACATTCGCGATTACTTGGTATACTTAATAACATTACAATTATACCAACGCCCCTATCAATACCGATTGCCTCATGCCCAGAAAGGCCTAGCCTGAACGTAGTGCACAGTTATATGACCTGAAACTGGGCCAGGATCACTTGTAATGCCATACTGCGACGGACGGTCGTATCACTCAGTTGTTCTATGTATATTCAGCACCCCCTCCCCCTTCAGCTCTTCTTGTCATTGTGATGCATTATTGATGTACTTCTTAAATGTGCTTAGGTGCGGCATTTGTCGTTTTTAGGAGGAAGTCATAAAAGAAATCAACAAAATGTTTGTCACATTTAAAGAAATTGTTGGTGCATTGATATTGTCATACTCCCTCGTGCCTTCTGACTGTGATTTGTGGATGTACACGAAACTTCAAAATCCCCACAGGTATATAACCATGGACTCACGGAAAACTAATTTTTCGATGATAAGTGTGCTAGTTTCAAAGGTAATGAATCTGTAAAAGCACAAGTGTCGAACGTCGCGAATAGTCAATGGTCCGCATTCAACAAGGACTGGCAGTTCTTTGCATATTTGCAACAATGAGCGATCGCCGCGAGTTTGGCTGTTCTCGACATTTGCCCAAATGAACATTATCTCATCATGACATAAACACAATTATACAGAGAATATCCATACCCCCACCTCGCGGTGCTCAATCTTATATTAAATCATTTGAAATAAAATACTGCATAAAATGCGCGATAGTCCTACGATGCATACCAGATGGCGTGCTCAGTAACTGATTCTTTGACCTTTCCGGAACCTACAGAGTTGGACCATACAAAAAGCGCAGTGCCACAGGAAAAGCTGTAAAGAAAAACCCACGTTGCACAGAAGCCAAACTTTTGGCGGGATTTGGGTCAGGTATTGTACACAATGTTTATGTCTTGCTTTTTATACTTGACTTAATCGTTTTGGACAAAAGCAATCAGACATATAAGATAGAAATATTTTTCGGTCGTTATTATCTGTCTCTAAGAAAAGCAGATGTGTAATTGAGTAATTCCTTCAAAACAAAGTGGAAAGAGTGTTTCATTTAATATCCTATAATTAGACAGTTTTGTCAAATATATATATATATATATATATATATATATATATATATATATATATATATATATATATATATATATAATATATATATCGATCGTATTGTTATATTGAAGATACCCTATTCACTTGCAGGTCCTCCAAACGGCGATTACTGGGTCCTAGAGACAGATTATACTTCCTATACGTTGATATATTCTTGCACCCAGTTCTTATTTTTCAATTTTCAATTACTGTGGATCTTAAGTCGCACGAAAACGCTCGACCAGGCGACTTACGACAGCCTGATTAGCAAGGCTAGAGGATATGGTATCCCAGTGAAGTACATGAGAAAGACATTGCAGAATTGCAACAACTAATACAAAAATATAAATTTTGGAATTGTCTCCGCCAGATGACACCCTTGTATATGAACACGTTAGTGATGTTATGTTGTCGTGTATAATAGGAACCCTTTTGAGTGGTCAAATGATGGGCATGGTTTACCTGACTCACAATTCGTTACAAGATCGTATTCGGAATTCATTCGTGGAACAATTCCCCTTCCTTTTGCCTTCTCTGTTACTATGGCTTTTCTGGTTCAAGATACCAGATCATTGAACTAGCTACGGAGGCCTAGTTTTAAGACAATACTGCTGACATTTCTGAAATTGTGCCTCTTGGTCTCTTCGGTGTCTGGAAGTTGCCATCCTCTGAATTTAACGATAGTTATCACTGCATAATGTCTTCAATATCTCTTATATGTCTTGATTAACGCCCATAGAATTATTCATTTCCTGAATGGAGAGGAGATGGAATAATATTGACAGCACGTGTGATTGTTTGCATATACTACTTCACTAGCAGTGAGTTAAACTAGAAATAATGACGAAGGAGTCTAAAGAAAAGGACAGACTTGTGGTTTGTGTTTCTATTTGTGATTTGTAATTTCTCTGAGCGAACTAATTGTGCTTTTGTACAGCTCATGTTAATAATAATAATAAGCATGCTCTCAAAGGTATTTCTTATAGGACTGGCTTCGACGGGAAGAATGTTTGTACACTGAAGTGCAGAGTTGTGGAATGAAATTTGAAAAAATTAATCTCTCAGCGACTTCTTGTAGGCCATATAATGTGTTTTTGCATTAACGTGACCTTCCTTCTCGCATTCACTATAAAGGGTGGTATTGGCGCAAAGGGTAGATATAAATTGAATTCATGTCACATGAGTTCTAATATTTTAGCCTGGAAATATAGGGATCTCACTTCAAAACATCATCAGTGTGATTTAAAGTGCACATGTACCTATGGCTCAGAGAGAATTCTAATAGAGACAATTCGCCAACTTGCATTTCAGTATTAATGGGCTACGATGTCTGGGCACAAAAGTGTTTACATTTTCAAATGAATGGAAAAGATGAGGTAAATGAACGGTAGCCTAACAAAACTATTGAGGCTGACCGTAGGTTTTTGTCTTATCCCTAAGCTCCTTGTTTTGACGAAAAAACGGGAGGGCTTTTGACCGCAGAGTCGAGCGCTTACGTCTTCCTAGTTAGCGATAAATAGTAATCACACAACACATTACATCCTGATATCTATTTCATCATCTGGAAATAGTAAATAAATATATAAATAGATAAATAAATAAATTAATAAATAAATAAATAAATAAATCAAAAACCGAAATTTCAAAAATTATTTATTACAGATTTAAGCTAAATGTTTTTACCCTACAACTATTTGTGACATGTAAAAATAAGTCTTAAGAATACGTTGTGTAGGTCTTTCAGCTGGGTCCAAAATTAGCGATTTCGCACTCAACTTGAAGGGGCTCATTTCAAATAAATTCGAGCTACGTAAGATTAATATAGAGTCCACAAGACACTTCCTTGATGAAATATTGACATAAAATATTCTGTGTAAATTATTCTTTATTATTTCCCCTCTGTCAAGAAATATGCTAATTAGACGGTATTTACTTTCAATGGGTCGCCACTGGATAGCAGTATTGTAAAGGCTTCCCGTTGTGTTGCCATGGCCTGCTTTCTGAACTAAATATCTAAGTGCCGATGTTTTGTCACAAAGATTATTTCTATGCGCATACATGAAACACGAAAACACAGAGGTAAAACTTTCTTCTGTATCTAAATTTTCTAACACAAGCGGGGAAGTATGGACCATTGTAGCGCGAAACAGTTGCAGGTCTATCCATGCAAATGACGTAGATGACGTAGGGTTGGTTAGCACATTTGACGTAGCGTACACAAGCACCTGGACTGCGCCACCCAGCAAACAGATCAGGGAGACAACTGAGTAAAAATATGGCATGTCATGTCCAATTTTGCTACAAGCTATAAGGTATCGGCTGTCTTCCTGTTGTTATGCACAAAATGAATTGACGCTGTGAGCGGAACCACAATTTACATAAAGTCAAAAATTTCAACTTGACTTTTTCGTTTTTGATTTGATTCTTTCAGAGCCACGTTTTGTTCTGAGTCATCAGCTTTTTTCGGGGCGCTTTGGGCGAAATGCGCTGAGGGCGCCCCGAGAAAAGTTGTTAAGCGGGTCTATTATACTGTATCTGACATGTTGCTACTTTTATAGAAGTCTTTTTACAAGGGTCATAAATTTAGCGCCCTTATTATACTTCAGAGCAGTTCGTTTTTAGTAGTTCGACTTAAGTGCCAATTGGCAGTGAAAGAGTTAAGGAAGATGTCGCATCATCACATCAGTAGCAGTGACCGTCAGTGATTTCGATACATGCATGGGTAGCAGATATGGCCTTTCACGTGGTAATGAATATATCATCATCATCATCATCATCTTTGTCGTCGTCGTCATTGTTGATATTTTTATTTTGCCAAAGGTAGATAGAGCACTGATGTCGTTTTTCTCAACTTTGCAGGCCGCTTAACTAATATGTTGCAATTATATTTATAATACCTACAAGGCTCTACATTTATTTATCTATTTATATCTTTATTTATTTATTTATTTATTTATTTATTTATTTATTTATTTATTTATTTATTTATTTATTTATTTATTTTTTATTTATCTATTTATTTATTTATTTAATTATTCATCTATCCGTCTATCTATCTATCTATCTATCTATCTATCATTCTATCTATCTATCCATCCATCCATACATCCATCCATCTATCTATCTATCTATCTATCTATCTATCTATCTATCTATCTATTTATCTATCTATCTATTTTTTTCTATTCGTATATTTATTTTTTATTTAACCTGCGACGGTTAACCATCATTTGGCCCACTCTTAGTGAAGAGCCAACATTGCACAGACATTCTGTCCTTGTTTTGAGCGCCCAATTTGAAGAACGCTTTTACACAAATAAATGGTTAACCAGGAAGTTGACAAGCATTTCAATTGAAATATGATTTTGCCATATTTCAGAATCATTGATGTTTAAATTCAGGCCTGCGTTTAATATTCGTTGACCAAGTTCTGTATCCAGTCCAAAACAGCAGATTGGTGCAGATAGAAGTTTTTAACTCGTGGGGCGGGAAACATGCTGCTCCTGCTGATGATCGCCCTCCTGGTGCCAGTGACAAACACACAGGTGCTTTCCTTTGGGTCTTGTCCGTCGGTGAACGTGGTGAACTCTTTCTCCATCAACAATGTGAGTAAAATGAGGTGAAAGCAGTCATTCGACCATGCTGCGTGGGAGTAAGATGCTTCGTAAAAATCACGTAAAAAGTCTACGATCTAAAAGGACGCTCGCGATGGCCATGTTTTAGGAAAATGAGTTTGATATTTAGGCCTGGAAATTATGATTTGCCAGCCTTCATTATAAGTGATTCAAAGCAATACACGAAATCTTGTACAGTTTGTACTCAAACTTACACAACGTCAATGTTTAACAGGGTTCAGTGAAATATTATGGACAGGGACCCGCCTTGTGACGCCCGTATATCTGATTGGGCGCCCAGGTAACAGAATCATGATAAGCTAAAAATAAAATAATACATATTTACTGGAAATCAAAGCACCAGATTATTATTGCCTGTTCCATTTTATTTTCCCCTGTTATGAAAAAAGCTAAAATGCTAGTATGTTTTCAATAAATAAACAAACAAATAAATAATAAAAACGAGAGAGGCAATTTTTTAATTGGCTTGAGTACGTGTTAATGTTTCAATCAAATGAAGTGTGAAAGTACATGGAACCAATTATGACATGACATTTTAATTCATTTTGTCGGATCTAGGTGCAGAAAATTACTTTTCAAACCAATTTGGTTTGCCATGCCGGTACCAGAGTCCGGTACGAAGGCATGGATACAAGTGCTTTGTATACTGTGGAGTAGATTATAACAAAAATATATCAAGCAAAACATGCGTCCTTTACTTTGCATTGTTCCTTCCCTCCGATTATATTCCGGATTCTCGGTAAATAAATAAATAAATAAATAAATAAATAAACAAACAAATAAATAAACAAACAAATAAATAAATAAATAAATAAATAAATAAATAAATAAATAAATAAATAAATAAATAAATAAATAAATAAATAAATAAATAAATAAATAAATAAATAAATAAATAAATAAATAAATAAATAAATAAATAAATAAATAAATAAATAAATAAATAAATAAATAAATAAATAAATAAATAAATAAATAAATAAATAAACAAATAAACAAATAATTAAACAAATAAATAAATAAATAAATTAAATCAATAAGTTAGTTAATTAATAACGAAGGGCTCCTAGGAGGTGCCTCCAGCAGACCAGGTAACTTGCGTTTGAAATATAAGCCAATTCTGAAATTGTCGCGGAATTAAGCAGTCTTGCAAATGTTGACCTGGAAGAGTATTCACACAAGAGCCTTTTAAAACTAGACAAATCAAAACTTGTGATGCACGCCCTAATAACGTGTCGAATTGACTTCGCAATTGTGCTGTGTTGAAACATCATCATACATTGACAAACAATTGTAAATAGCTTCACGAGGATAAATGAACCACAAATAAATGATGCGATATCCCTTATATTCGTCATTGAAAGATCAAATAGAAAACAGGGGCACGTTTTGGTCAAAAGACATGGAAAATATCAGGTAACATAGTAAGGGTTTCCATAGTTATTATTTTTTTTCTATAAACATACGCACTTTGACAACAGTTCTGAACTGGGGCCCCAGTATCGAAAAGGACTTGGTTTTCACTGTCAATATTTTCCATGCGAAAAAGCCTTGTCATTTCATTTGCGGGTGTTTATTCACGAAAATGCACAGTATATTCAAGAATTAAACTTCCTCTCTAGTGTAATTACGGGCGCATGGTTGCAGTTTGTGTGACAGGCATTTCTGATGACGCGCGGTAGCTAACAATTGGGAAGTGAAAATAGGCCAAGCATGAGGATATTATTGCGCAGCACGTTGGTTGCACGAGATGCTCTAGTGTAACCATTGCCTCATGAACTACACTACCGTTCCTATTCTTGCAATGCTAACAAAAATAACAAATGTAAATATTTCAGAATGATAACACGATGCTTTTTGTAAATGGGGGAGGGCTAAGATTCCCTTACTTTTTTCTTCTATTTGCAGCTTTTACCTTTAAAACCGTTTCATATCTGATGTACTTTCCCTATGTCGCTTTATGTCGACGGTACCAAAATTGTCATCTGTCATTATCCAGGAATAGCCAAGAAAATTACCTCTTTTTTTCCTTATATCCGTCTCCTTAAACAAATATTATTATTATTTTTAAGCAACGAAAGCACAAAATGACACAGAACATTATTTTGAGGAGCAGCGATCAGGGACTGTACTTTTGAACCATTTTTGGGCTGAAATGTTTGCTCTTTTTCTTAAGAATAGTCCTCAAATGAAGTTCACACATTTCTTGCGTTCTGACATGTTTACGAACTATAGTCTCCCAGCTATTTTTTAGGGATAAAATTGTTATTATGGTCATGGCTCGCGAGAGATTGCCCCTAAAACCACACAATATATCAGCATAACATATGTAAAAAGCAAGATAACGGATACCTGTTTTTTGAAAGATATTCAAAAATAATACTTCCAACATTGAGAGTCGATAGAATTAAGCTTAGTACCTACATAAAGTTACTTTCTAGACTTTATTCCTAAAAAACTTTGACAAGTCTTAGCGACACATTCAAACGAAAGACTGAAGAAACAAGATCAACACTTGGCCCCATGTGGATAATGTTGTGGCAATTTAACGGACTCTATGAATTAGGCTTTACCCAGCGGTATTAGTAATGTTGAAAGATCTGAAAATGCATATCATTTTGAGGAGAACCATAAAAAGTTATAGGCACAAAGTGTTTTGATAAAGGGACAACTACTACGGGTATAAGTGACACATTATCATCGCCGACACCGCAAGCATCTCTATGCGGAAAAGTAATGAAACATGCTTTAATAACGATTGATCATTTCAAATTATTCTAAAATATTGTGTATCATAGATTTTGTATTTGAACATTTGCCATGAGAATAATTTTGTACCCCACAATAATGCATGATGATATCAGATATAATTCGTGTCAAAACTGTTCGTTTTTCTAAAGAGCCTATAATAGAAGGAGGAGCACTCCATTTTTGCAACATCTAAGCTTCTTCTGTGGAGGTCATTTCTGAAGTATATAGCCTAGAAAAATGTGACTGAAAGACTAATTTACGGTTTTTTTTATATGACTGTTCCCCCAAAGCTTTTAATTTTTTTACAGCAAACACTTATTGTTCTGTGAGAGAAAATGACCAGTTTAATTTCACCAAAGTGTGATTCCTTAATTGAACCTTGCCACCATGTGGATATCAATAAAAGCCATGTAGTTAGAAATGGAAACATGACATCAAAGTAATGATAGTAAATAAACTGCGGCGGGAATAAGACTTTCAAGCTACTTCTGTCTAAATCAGCATGGCATACAAGCATTGTGTCTCGGTTTGCCATTGCAGATTCTGCATGGCAATAGGAGATATTCATATTAATTGAGATAGTGTGCTGCCATCTAGGCTGTAGAGAAGAACATGACACCAAGGAGGGCAGATTCATGCACTAAGTAAGGGCAGTTGAGCTTCTATGATAAAAGTAACAACTTGAGAAAAGCCATTTACTGGGTTTTAAAAACACATAAGATGCTAAACATATTTAAACAATTTTACTTGTTTGGTAGAAAAGGTGTCATTTCTAAATGGTTAAGTAACATAGCAGCTTAAAGTGCACTGATCATGGCGGAGGCAAAGTTCTGCTGCCTATCAACCGAGGGGAGAAGAGCAGGCCCGCAGTTAAATACAGTTAAATATTAATACCTCCCACTGGCCGTGCCTGATAAAATTGTTTTGTAAATGATGACGTCACTTTACCTACTGCGTGCGGCTCAGATACTGCCTTGTTGTTAGGTCCGTTTTGGTCATAGAGATACAACAGTTGACTTACTTTGGTACGTTTATAAATGTTACTTTCCTCAAAATTGATACAGACAGCCACCAGTCACAAGTATACCGTCCTGCTATCATAGGCTTCTTGGCGAACGAACCAGAGAAAACAGAAGCTACATACCACTTTTCTAGGTTTGAGTATTTCCTTTGCACAGTGATTGTTTTTCTACTTTGAGATTTTTCTACTGATTTCAGTACTACGGGAAATGGTACGAGATCTCCAAATTCCCCGCCACATTTCAATTTGGATTTAAATGTGTTACAGCGACATACTCAGCAAAGAGCAACGGCAACATCGAAGTGTTAAATGAAGGATATCAACCGCAGTTTTATGTGTAAGCTTCATCCCACTTTTTAGCCATGTGAGATATAACGCCGATTTATCAGCAGGCAACCAGTTTATACTAAATTGCACGAAATGGCTCAGTGTCGGAAATGTGTTTTGATTTTTTTGATATATATATATATATATATATATATTATCAAGAATGGTATATATATATGACGATCATTGACGTTACATGCTTCCAATAAGCACAATTATTATACATCGTATTACAATATCTCATTATTACTGTATTATAATAAGCCAATGTTTAATTTGCCCTGCTTGATAGGTGAAGGTAGGAAAATTGGTTGAAAAAACGTTCCATAAATTTAGCTGTATAAATATAAGCGATTCATCGGTTGATGTCCTGATGTGATCTGCTGCGACATTGCACAACCAAACCCTATATATTTTGGTAAATTGCCATGTGCACAGTATATCAAAAGTACGTCAACTTATCATCTATCAGTTTCTAAGCAGAATTCCCAACAGTCAAATACATAGTTTACATGCCCTCCTTGATACAATATGTTTGTTGCATAATCGGTTGGATGCTGCCACAATATACCCCGTCCGTTGATGGAGTGCTATGTTGCCTATGCGACACCAGCTTTTCATTTGCATGATCACCACCGTCTCGAAGCAACCAAAGTATTTTTCAGGTTTGCTATTGGGTCATGTGCACCCTTGAGCCAACGAAGTCTGATATTACACGTTTTTGTAAGGTACCATCCTCTTAGAAAAACAAACAGCTGACAACTCTGTATCTCTGTGTGGTCTCCTGAATATTGCCCATATATAATTCAAAGCATTACGCACAAAGAGCGGATCCGGGAATATCTGTCCTATTGTTATTGAATGAGTGAAGTAGTGATCATAATTTTGTGCCACCAGTAATTTGTACGGCTAGTTTGCCTAGATGCGTCACCTCCTTTTCACATAATCATAAATCGTTTAGAGAATTAAGACGGTATATTACTTTAAATTCTATTATGGAACATAAAAAATACCCTTCAAAAATAAATAAATAAATAAATAAATAAATAAATGAATTAAAGAAAAAAAAAGGAAAAAAAGTACAAACAAAATAACCACAGATGGTACTTTTGTACCAAAGGTAAGAATGGTATATTGCGTTAATGATACTTAGTCCGAATTGTCCCCTAGTACCTCATATATAAAACAGAACAAACAAGAAGAAAAGCAATAAAAAACCCCCACCCCATACAAATACCACCCCCCCAAAAAAACAAAACAAAAAAACGCACCCCCCCCTAAAAAAATTGCAAGTATTTGTCTCACTGTGTTATATTTATATTCACTGTTACTTGGTGCACTTTGTAACACTACAAATGTACCAACGGCCCTTTTTATGGCAAGTGTCTTATGCCCACAAAGGCACAAGCAAGAACGTAATGCACAGCTTTTGCATTACTTGGCCACACCTTGAGCCAGAAACACTTGTGATGCCATACTGGGACGGACGGTCGTATCACGCAGTTGTTCTGTGTATATTCGCCCCCCCCCCCCGCGCTTTTCCATATCACTATGATGCATTACTTATGTGCTTCTTAAATGGGCTTAGATAGAGCATTTTTTTTTTGTTTTTGAGAGGAAGTCATAAAAAAAATCAACAAAATGTTTGTTACAGTTAAAGAAATTGTTGGTGTATTGATATGGTCATATTACTCCCTCGTGCCTTCTAACTGTGATTTGTGGCTGTACACGTACATCAAAATTCCCACAGGTAAATAACTATGGACTCACGGAAAAGCAATGTTTCGATAATAAGTGTGCTAGTTTTAAAGGTAATGAATCTGTGAAGGCACAAGTGTCTAACCTCGCGAAAAGCTACTAGTACGCATTAAAGAAAGCCTGGTGGTTATTGCACTTTTGCCACAATGAGTTATCAGCGTGAGTTTGACTGTTCTCGACATTTGCCGAAATGATCGTTATCTCATCATGGCATAAAAACAATTACACAGAGAACATCCATACCCCCAACTCGCTGTGTACAATAACCCATTTGAATAAAACACCGCATAAAATGTGCGATAGTTCTACGATGCACACCAGATGGCGGGCTAAGTAACTGATACTTCTACCTTTCCGAAACCTGCAGATTTGGACCATACATAAAACGCAGTGCCACAGGAGAAGCTACAAAGGAAAACCCAAGTTCCAAAGAAGGAAAACTCTTAGTGGGATTCGGTTCAGGTATAGTACACAGTGTTTATGTCTTGCTTTTTATACTTGACAGCGTTGAAGTAAAATTGTTATTCGACAAAAGCAATCAGGCATATAAGATAAACAATGTATTTTTCGGTCGTTGTATATCATCCATCTCTCAGATAAGCGGATGGAAAAGGTATTTCATTTAATATCCTGTAATTAGACAGTTTTGACACACACACACACACACACACACACACACACACATATATATATTACATATATATATATACATACATATATATATATATACATACATATATATATATATATATATATATATATATATATATATATATCTATATATATATATATATATATATATATATATATATATATATATATATATATATATATATATATATATATATATATATATATATATATATATATATATATATATATATATCGCATTGTTATATTGAAGATGCCCTATTCACTTGCAGGCCCTCCAAATGGCAATTACTGGGTGCTGGAGACAGATTATAAGTTATATTCGCTGGTATATTCCTGCAACCAGTTCCTATTTGTCAATTTTCAATTTATGTGGATCTTAAGTCGCACGAAAACGATGAAGCAGGCGACTTACGACAGCCTGATTAGCAAGGCCAGAGGATACGGTATCCCAGTGGGGTGGATGAGAAAGACATTGCAGGATTGCAACAACTGATACAAAATTTTACATTTTGGATTTGTTTCCGTATGACACCCTTGTTTATGAATACGTTGGTGATGTTATGTTGTCGTGCAAAATAAGAAACTTTTTGAGTGGTCAAAATATGTGCATGGATTACCTGACTCATAACTCGTGACAAGATCGTATTCGGAATTAATTCGTGGAACAATTCACCTTCCCTTTGTTACTATGGCGTTTCTGGTTCAAGATACCAGATCATTGAACTAGTTACAGAGGCCTAGTTATAAGTGCAGTACTGCCGATATTTCTAAAATTGTGCCTCTTGGTGTGCTCGATGTCTGAAAGTGGCCATCCTCTGAATTTTAGCGATAGGTATCCCTGCTTAATATCTCTTGTATGTCTTTATAAACACCAATGGAACTATACATTTCCGGAATGACAGACGACGAAACAACATTGACAGCACGTGTGTGTGTTTGCATGCATTACTTCAGAAGCAATGATTTAAACCAGATATATTGACGAAGGAGTCTACAGAAAAGGACAAACAATTTGTGGTTGTTGCTATGGCTGTTATTTGTGATTTGTAATTTCTCTGAGCGAACTAATAGTGTCTTAGGTACAGCACATGTTTATAATAAGCATGTTTACAAAGATAATTCACATAGGACTGGCTTCGATGGGAAGAATGTTTGTACACTGAAGTGCAGAGTTGTGGAATGAAAAAAAATCTTTCAGCGATTTCTAGTAGGCCAAAAATGTTTTTTTGCATTACCATTGTCGCATTCGCTATTAAGGGTTGGCATCGGCGCAAAGTGTAGATAAAAATGAATTCCATCTCACTTGAGTTCTATTATATCAGCCTGAAAATATAGGAATTTTACTTCAAAACATCATCGGTGTGATTTAAAGTGCCTATGTACCTATGGCTCAGAGAGAATTCTAATAGAAACAATTTCGCAAACTTGCATTTCAATGTTAATGGACTACGATGTCTGGGCACAAAAGTGTTTACATTTTCAAATGAATGGAGCAAGATGAGGTAAATGAACGGCAGCCTAACAAAACTATTGAGGCTGACCGTAGGTTTTCGTCTTATCCCTAAGCTCCTTGTTTTGACGAAAAGAGGGATTTTGACCGCAGAGTCGAGCGCTTACGTCTTCCTAGTTAGCGATAAATAGTAATTACACAACAAACTACTTCATGATATATGTGTAATCATCTGGAAATATTTAATGAATAAATAAAAAAAAAATCAAAAATTAATTCTTACAGATTTAATGTTGTTGTCCTACAACTATTTGTGACATATAAAAAAAGTCTTAAGAATACTTTATGTAGGAATTTCAGCTGGGTCCAAAATTAGCGATTTCACATTCACCTTGAAGGGGCTGATTTCAATTAAATTCGAACTACGTAAGAATTATTTGAAGTCCACAAGACACTTCCTTCATACTGTATTAACATAAAATTATTTTGTGTAAATCATTCTTTATCATCTCCCCTCTCTGAAGAAATAGGCTAATTCGATGCTAGTTATTCCAATGGGTCGTGACTGAATAGCTATATTGTAAAGGTTTTCCGTGGTGTTGCCGTAGCCGGCTTTCTGAACTAAATATCTAGGTGCCGATGTTTTGTCCCAAAGATTGTTTCTATGGGCATACATGAAACATGACAACACACTGGCAAAACGTTCTTCTGCATCTAAATTTTCTAACACCTGCGGGGAAGAATGGACCATTGTACCGCATACAGTTGCAGGTCTTGCCATGCAAATGACGTAGATGACGTAGCGTTGGTCAGCACAGTTGACGTAGCGTACAAAAGCACCTGGACTGCGCCACCCAGCAAACAGATCAGGGAGACGACTGAGCAAAAATATGCCATGTTATGTCAAATTTTGCTACAAGCTATAAGGTATCGCCTGTCTTCCTGTTGATATGCAAAAAATGAATTGATGCTGTGAGCGGTAACAGAACTTACATAAAGTCATAAATTTCAGCTTGACTTTTTCATTTTTGTTTTGATTCTTTCAGTGCCACGTTTTGACCTGAGTCATCATCTCATCATTATTTTTTATTTAACTTGCGCCAGTTAACCATCACCTAGCCCACTCTTAGTGAAGAACCAACATTGTCTCCTTGTTTTTAGCGTCAATTTTGAGGAACAGTTTTAGACAAATAAATGGTTAACCAGGAAGCTGCATCCAGTCCAAGTCAGCAGATTGGTGCAGATAAAAGTTTTGAATTTGTGGCGCTGGAAACATGCTGCTCCTGCTGATGATCGCCCTCCTGGTGCCAGTGATAAACACACAGGTGCTTTCCGTTGGGTCTTGTCCGTCGGTGAACGTGGTGGACTCTTTCCTTATAAATTATGTGAGTAAAATGAGCTGAAACCAATCATTCGACCATGCTGCGTAGGAGTATGATGCTTCGTAACAATTACGAAGAAAGTCTACGCTCTAAAAGGAAGCTCGCGATTGGCATATCTTAGGAAAATGTGTTTGATACTTAGGCCTGGTAATTATGATTTAGCAGGCTTCATTGTAAGTGACTCAAAGCAATACAAGAAATCTTATACAATTAGTACTCAAACTTACACAACCTCAATATATAATAAGGCCTCAATGAAATACCATGGACAGGGGACCCGCCTTGTGAAGCCTGTATATCCGATCAGGCGCCCAGGTAACAGAATCACGATAACCTAAAAAGAAAAAAAATAATACGTATTTACTTGAAATCAAAGCACCAGATTGTCATTGCATTTTCCATTCTTTTTCCTCTGTTATGAAGAGAGCTAAAATACTAGTATAAATAAATAAATAAATAAATAAATAAATAAATAAATAAATAAATAATAAATACGAGAGAGGCAATTTTTAAATAGGCTTGAGTAAGTGTTAATGTCGATTTCAATCAAATGAAGTGTGAAAGTATGAACGTACATGGACCCAATTCTCACATGACAGTCATCACATTTTTATTCATTTTGTCGGATCCAGGCGCGAAACAATTGTTAATTAATTAATTAATTATTTAATTAATTGCACGTAGCAATATATTATACGATGCAGATCTCCCTGGGGTCTAGTCAGGTTTTTCGGTTTTTGTTTTCAAATATGGTTGATTCCTTTGAAAAGAACGCCTCTACTCATGGGTCATCCTTGAAGATGTAATTAGAACTATAATCTTTCCATGCAGCTGAAAACACGTTTTACGACTGTGCTTTACAGTGTTGAAGAGGTAAGTATTTCTTGTCGACATTACCTAATTACCTATTTATGGCTGTGTATTCTTGGGTATACTATAACGTGGGACCCCGAAGAGGTGCCTTCAGCAGACCAGGTAACTTGCGTTTGAAATGTGAGCCAATTCTGAAATGGTCTCGATGATAAATGAAGCACAAACAAATGATACCATATCCCTTATATTCGTCATTGAAAGGTAAAATAGAAAATAGGGGTACGTTTTGGTCAGAAGACATGGAAAATATCAAGTACATAATAAGGCTTTCCATAGTTATCATTTTTTTTCTATAAACATGCGGACTTTGACAACAATTCTGAATAAGTTTTGCCATTGTGGATTCTGCATGACAATAGTGAGTGTTCATATTAATTGGGATCCTGTGCTGCCATCTAGGCTGCAGCGAAGAACATGACACCAAAGAGGGCAAATCCATGCACTAAGCAGGGGCAGTTGAGCTTCTATGATAAAAGTAACAACTCGAGAAAAGCCATTCACTAGGTTTTAAAACACATTAGATGCTAAACATATTTAAACAATTCTACTTGTTTGGTACAAAAAGGTCATTTCTAGATGGTTAAGTAACATAGCAGCTTAAAGTGCACTGATCATGGCGGAGGCAAAGCTCTGCTGCCTATCAACAGAGGGGAGAAGGGCAGGTCCGCAGTTAAATACAGTTAAATATTAATACTTCCTACTGGCCGTGCCTGATAAAACTGTTTTGTAAATCATGATCTCATCTTACCTACTGTGGGCGGCTCAGATACTGCCTTGTTATCGGGTCCTTTTTGGTCATAGAGATACAACAAATGACTTACTTTGGTACGTTTATAAATGTTACTTTCCGCAAAATCGATACAGACAGCCACCAGTCACAACTATACCCTCCTCCTATTATGGGCTCCTCAGTGTCTCGAACCAGAGAATACAGAAGCAATATACCACTATCTCCGGTTTGAGTGTTTCTTTTGCACAGTGATTGTTTATCTAACTTGAAATTTTTCTTTTGATTTCAGTACTACGGGAAATGGTACGAGATCTCCAAATTCCCCGCCACATTTCAATTTGGATTTAAATGTGTTACAGCGACATACTCAGCAAAGAGCAACGGCAACATCGAAGTACTAAATGAAGGATATCAACGGCAGTTTTATATGTAAGCTTCATCCCACTTTTTAGCCATGCGAGATATAACGCCGATTTATAAGCAGGCAACCATTTTTACACGAAAATTGCAAGATATATCCTATTGTCGTAAATGTGTTTTGATTCTGTTGTACACAGTATATCAAAAATTTAGGTCAACTTATCACCTATCAGTTTCTTAGCAGAATTCCCAAAAGTCAAATAGATACATGCCCTGCTTGATATGGTACATTTCTTGCATAATCCGTTGGATGCTCGCCCACAATATACCCAGTCGTTGATGGACGTGTTATGTTTATCTCTGCGACACCCGGTTTTTCATATGCATACTTACCACCAGTCTATAAGCAACCAAAATATTTTTCGGGTGTTTGTTATTGGGGCCATGTGCACTCTTGAGCTAACAAAGTCTGACATTACACGTTTTTGTAAAGTAGTAAGGTAGCGTATTCTAAGGTAACAAAAAGTTGACAGCTCTGACTTTCTGTGTGTTCTCCTTAGAATATTGCCCATATATAATTCAAACCATTACGCACATAAGAGCGGATCCAGGAATATCTATCCTATTATTATTGAATGAGTGAAGAAGTGATCATATCTTTGTGCCACCAGCAATTTGTCAGGCTGGGTTTGCTTTGATACGTCATCTCCTTTTCACATACTTATGAATTGTTTAGAGAATTATAGATAGGATATTAGTTTGAATTCCATTATGGAATATTAAAAGACACTCTTCGCACATATATATATATATATATATATATATATATATATATATATATATACATATATATATGTATATATATACACATATACATTGATATATACATATATATATATATGTATATATATATATATATATATATATACTAGTATATTATTATAATTATATTACTAATTATATATATATATAACCACAGATGGTACGTCATTCCCCGTTTCACATACTCAGTGAATTGTTTAGACAATTATGATGGAGATATTACTTTAAATTCCATTCTGGAATATAAGAGATACTCTTCAAACGTATATATATATTTAATATATTATTATTATATATATATTATATATATATTATATATATATATACTATATATTATATATATATATGTATATGATATATATATTATATATTATATATATTATATATATATATATATATATATATATTATAGGGAGAGAGAGAGACAGAGAGAGTGAGAGAGAGAGATGGTACTTTTGTACCAACGGCAAGAGTGGCATATTGCGTTAATGATACTGAATCTGAATTGTTCCCTAATATTTCATGTATAAAACAGAACAAGGCAAAAAGCAAAGATACAAAACAAACAAAAAATGAACGGAATAGCAAAAAACAAAAACAAAAAACAAGAAAAAAAAACAAAACAAACAAACAAACAAACAAAAAACCGACAAAAGACACCCCCCTGAGAAAAAAAAATCAAAGCAAAAGCAAAAAAAACAAAAAACAAAAAAACTTGCGAGTATTTGTCTTTCTGTGTTATATTTACATTCGCGGTTAGTTGGTGCATTTTGTAACTATATAAATATACAAACGGCCCTTTATATGGCAAGTGCCTTATGCCCACAAAGGCACAAGCCCGAACGTAATGGGCAGTTATATGATCACACCTTGAGCCAGGAACACTTGTAATGCCATACTGCAACGGACGGTCGTATCACTCAGTTGTTCTTTGTATATTCAGCAGCCCCTTCCGCTTCAGCTCTTTTTGTCATTATGATGCATTACTTATGTGCTTAGATGAAGCATTTATCGTTTTTGGGAGGAAGTCATGAAAGGAATCAACAAAATGTTTGTTACATTTAAAGAAATTATTGGTGTATTAATGTTGTCATATTACTCCCTCGTGCCTTCTGACTGTGATTTGTGGCTGTACACGTTACATCAAAATTCCCACAAGTAAATAACTATGAACTCACAGAAAAGTATTTTATCGATAATAAGTGTGCTAGTTTTAAAGGTAATGAATCTGTAAATGCAAAAGTGTCGAACCTTGCGAAAAGTTACTAGTACGCATTAAAGAAAGCCTCGTGGCTCTTTGCATACTTGCTACAATTAGCTATCACCGCGAGTTTGGCTGTTCTCAACATTTGCCAAAATGAACGTTATCTCATCATGGCATGAAACAATTATACAGAGAACATCCATACCCCAACTCGCTGTGCGTATTCTATATTAACTCATTTGACATAAAATACTGCATAAAATGCGCAGTAGTTCTACGATGTACACCAGACGGCGTGCTAAGTAGCTGATTCTTTAACCTTTCTGGAACCTGCAGAGTTGGACCATACATAAGACGCAGTACCACAGCAGAAGCTACAAAGAAAACCCAAGTTCCAATGAAGGAAAACTCTTGGTGGGATATGGTTCAGGTATATTACACACTGTTTAT
Source organism: Hermodice carunculata (assembly GCA_964020975.1). Taxonomy (NCBI): domain Eukaryota; kingdom Metazoa; phylum Annelida; class Polychaeta; order Eunicida; family Amphinomidae; genus Hermodice; species Hermodice carunculata. The sequence goes on from OZ026625.1 coordinate 62,285,966, forward strand.
GGCTTGCCTTTTATACTTGACAGCGCTGAAGTAAAATCCTTTCTCGACAAAAACAATCAGGCATATAAGATAAACAATGTATTTGTCGGTCGTTGTGTATTATCTATCTCTCAGAAAGCGGATTCGTAATTGAGTAATTCATTCTAAAGAGATGTCATACGAAATTGGAAAAAGTATATCATTTAATATCCTATAATAAGACGGTTTTGACATACACACACTGACCATATATATATATATATATATATATATATATTATATATATATATATATATATATATATATATATATATATATATATATCGCATTGTTATATTGGAGATACCCTATTCACTTGCAGGCTCTCCAAACGGCGATTACTGGGTCCTGGAGACAAATTACAAATCCTTTTCGCTAGTATATTCCTGCACCCAGTTCCTATTTTTCAATTTTCAATTAATGTGGATCTTAAGTCGCACGAAAACGCTCGACCAAGCGACTTACGACACAATGATAAGCAAGGCCGCAGGATACGGTATCCCAGTGGGGTGGATGAGAAAGACAGTGCAGGATTGCAACAACTAATACAGAATTGTAAATTTTGGAATTGTGTCCGCCAGATGACACACTTGTTTACGAGTTCGTTAGTGAAATAATGTGTTTGTGTACAATAGGAAACCTTTTGAGTGGTCAAATTATGTGCATGGTTAACCTGAATCACATCTTGGGACAATAACGTATTTGAAATATATTCGTAGAACAATTTACCTTCCTTTTGCCTTCTCCGTTACCATGGCGTTTCTGGTTCAAGATACTAAATTATTGAACTGGTTAGAGAGGCCTAGTTTTAAGGCAATACTACTGACATTTCTGAAATTGTGCCTCTTGGTCTCCTCGGTGTCTGGAAGTTGCCACCCTCTGAATTTTAACAATAGGTATCACTGCTTAATGTCTTCAATATATTTTTATGTCTTGATGAACACCTATGGAACTATACATTTCCTGAATGGACAGCAGATGGAAGAACATTGACAGGACCTGTGTTTGTTTGCATGTACTACTTCACTAGCAATGAATTAAAGTAGAAATGTTGACGAAGGAGCCTGGAAAAAAGGACAGACTTGTGGTTTGTGCTGGGGCTATTCTTTTGTGCTTTATGTGTGTAAACGAAATAATTGTGTCATTTGTGCAGCTCATGGCTAGAATAAACATGTCCACAAAAATATTTCTCATGTCTCAATGTCTATCTTTCGCTTCCTTTTTCATCTGTGTTGGTGTATGGTACTGCTTCTGATGGACTAAGCAAAACTATGCTAAACCCTAAACCAAAGGATAAGAGAAAGGCACTGAGTAATTCTGACAATTACCGTGGTATTGTGTTAAGTAGTATTCTCGAAAAACTATCTGACTGGGTCATCTTCAACGATCATTCTTATACTCTGTGCACCTCTGATCTGCAATTTGGATTTAGAACCAACACAGTGCACTTATACATTGCTTGAATGTGTCAATTATTACACCTCTCATAATACCAACATTAATTTGGTTTTTCTCGATGCCATTAAGGCGTATGACGGAGTGCATTATGTTAAATTGTTTACGTTACTGTTGTAATGAAAATTACCTCCCATATATGTTTGACTATTCCTTAAAATGGATACTGTACAAAATGTACGTGCTGTTTGGCGTAATGTAGCATCAGATGCTTTTTCATGTAAAAATGGGGTCAAACAGTGAGGTTTGTCGCTATTAGCGCGACTAGAAAAATCAGGCCTCTGCTGCCACATTGGTAATACCTTTCTTGGTGCCTTCGCTTTTGCTCATGATCTGGTCTTATTATCCCCTGCTATGTGTGCCCTTCGTAAGTTATTGGATATCTGTGCTAATTTTACTTAAGAGTTTAATGTGGTATTTAACTCCTACAAGGGCAAGTGGATGTCATAGTCCTCAACTGAACCATGCAACTCATTATCTCTGGCCGGTGAACTCATTAAGAAAGTTCAGGAATTTATTCATCTTGATCTATGCATCAGCAACTTTTATTCTGAGGTAAACTTTCTCATGGCTCTGTTCGTTGACATATTTGTTTGCACCAGATTTTTGTAGCATGGAGGAAAGCTATACGTTTCATTTGGTGATTGCCTGCCAGGACACACTGCAATTTATTGCCGTTAATTTCAAGTGGCTGTCTATTGAAATCCAATTGCACAAGCGATTCTTTAAATTCGTACATAGTATACTTGATAGCCAAAATGAAGTTGTAAATTTATGTGCATGACTGACTTTGGCTGGAAGTCGTTCAGCTACTGGCAAATCACTTAATGCTCTACTAGCCAAATATGAGATAGACAGTTATCTGTTTGTAAATTGCAGCTCCTTCAAGCGAATTAATGCCATGATCATCAGTCATACCCAGTCAGTGAACCCTGTGACCAGACTAAGGCGTCCCTCATACGTGAGCTCTGTGACATTCGTGACAGGCGACTTAGTGCAATATTGTGCACTCTTATATTATCTTTTCTAGTTTCAATTGTGTATCTCAAGGCCTAGTTGAAGGTCATACCATTTTAGGATGTGACTTTTGAAATGCGTCATAATCGTTATAAACATAGATTTGGCATACAGATTTATAACAGATGATTTAAACCCTATAGGCTTTGAAATTACCATTATTTTTCCATATGCATGCTGTTAAGGTTCTTTTGTATCAATGTATATGTTTTTTGTTTGTTTATCCTTTTTTCCTCATTTTTTTTCAACCTAAAGTTCCATGCGGTAATTTGTGTATGATGTGTATTTTGAATTTTTACACTAGACTATTTCCAAAATCATTCCTAATATTACATGTATCAGCAATTTTCTCTGAATTCCTGGGACTTGAATAGCGTTCCTAGGAGCTGACCTCCATGTTCCTGGGACTTGAGTAATATATTCCAGGGATTTTAGTTATGTTCCCAGGAACTTGCCATTATATTCCTAGGAAGTTGCCACTATGTTCCTGGGACTTCTGTTAAATTCCCAGGGCTGGCATTATATGTTCCTAGGAACTCGCTTATATTCTCAGGAAATTGCCTAAATTCCCAGGATATTACCTAAAATCCCAGGAAATTGCCTAAATTCCTGAGAATTTATTAATATTAACAATGCCATAATCCAATTATGAGTAAAGTAGTATTAATAAAATTGTGCCAATTTACTACTAGAACCCATCCCTACACACTGTGAAAATTTGGTGCTTCTACCACGAGTAGAACTGGAGATATGATGATGGGGCAAAATTGTCCGAATGGAATGGACAATTTATTTTGGAATGATTTATATATATATATATATATATATATATATATATATATATATATATATATATATATATATCTGCTGCATAATACTTCTAACAAGACTGTTCATAAACATTGTTTTGGTACATTTTGGTTGTCACATAGGACTGGGTTCGGCGAGGCGAATGTTTGTACAGTGAAATGTACTGCCATTTGATAAAAGAAAAAAAAAGAAAAACCAAAAATAAAAAAACAAAAACAAACAAATAAACAAAAAATAAAAAAACAGAAAACAAGTTTTTATTTGCTCACCGAGTTCTAATATAATGTGTTTTTGCATTAACGCAACCTTCCTTCATGCATTAATTATTAGCGGATGGCATTGGCGCAAAGTGTAGACATAATTTAAATACATCACTTCAAAATTTTGAATTTCACTTCAAAATAGCATTAGTGTGATTGAAAGTGCATATGTTGATATGGCAGAGAGAGAGAGAGAGAGAGAGAGAGAGAGAGAGAGAGAGAGAGAGAGAGAGAGAGAGAGAGAGAGAGAGAGAGAGAGAGAGAGAGTATTGATGGGCTGCAATGTCTGGTCGAAAAATTGTTAACATTTCCAATTGAATGGACCAATATGATGTAAATGAACGTTAGCCCAACAAAACTATCGAGGCTGAACGTAGTTTTCCCTCCTCTCCGTAACTTAGCTCCTTGTTTTAACCCCCTACAACTATTTGTGACATATAACAATAAGTTTAAGAATACGTAAAGTATGTCTTTCAGCTTGGTGCAAAATTAGCAACTTCGCATTTAACTTGCTGGGGCTGATTTCAAATCATTTCGAACTACCTATGGTTGAATTTAAAGCACACTAGGCCCTTTCTTGATACTGTATAAACATAAACTATTTTGTGTAAAGCACCCTTCAATATTTCCCCTCTGTCAAGAAATAAGTGGACGTTTATTTACTTTCAATGGGTCGTCACCAAATGGCTGTATTGTAAAGGTTTTTCGTGCCGTTGTCGAGGTCTGCTTTCTGAAATAAATATCTAAGTGCCAATGCTTTGTCCATAAGAATATTTCTATGGGCATACATGAAACACGACAACACACAGGAAAAGCGTTCTTCTGTTTCTCAATTTTCTAGCACCTGCGGGGGGGGGGGGTGTGGTGTGCGGACCATTGCAGCGCAAAACAGTTGCAGGTCTTTCCATGCAAATGGCGTGTGTTATGCGGCAATTTGTAATTACTACCTTTTTTAAATAAAAGATGGGCAGAAATCTGCATTAATTTGTAATACTTGAGGCAATTTGTAATAAGTTGCATAATAACATCTTGCAGCAAAATGTAATAAATCAGATGTGCGTGGTTTTTTAATAACAGCGAGCTGTAAATTGTAGTAAAAAAAAAATAATCGTATGAAACTATCATTTTATCTGATTTTCATTACAATTTTTCTTAGGTTAAACGCTTTCTTGAAAGCTGAATAAAAAATGCCCTGCGTTGCTAGACATTGTGACGTTCTGTAGCAAATTGATTAAATTCTCATATGTTTCTTTCGTGTAAAGAGGTATAAAGGTTTGCTGAGACGACCCCTGTTAGCAACGTTGTTGAAGATGGACAGTCTCTACAAAACGAACGGATTTACATGGATAAAATATCATATTATTGGAAAGAAGGGATTTTAGCCGATCCTATTTATAATTTTAAAAAAGGGAATAAGTAATGGGTAGAAATAGTCGTAAAACAGGTATCAACTGACACATTTTTTTATTAGAATTATATCACACTTCCAATACTCATAAGTTTACACGGCCACTGCATTTTAATGTTACTGCAGAAGGTGCCACAGAAAGAGGTTAGAGTGTTGGATTATAGGCCTACACATTTGATAAGTTCTCCATTAATGTTCTAATAGCATGACCCTTAAATTTTGTTATTGTTTCCAGTCTGTCTGCTGCTTTGATAATTAGACTTATGGATCGTATCACTATATTTTGACATAAGGCCTAATTTTCATGATATAATTTCAAGATCCTTTAGGCCGAAGCCTTTCTGTGTCACCTGATAGGTCTAAAGAAGGTATGCCTACTTATTCAAAAAGGGCAGATATTTGTTTATGGTATTATGTAAATACTATTATATCCCATGTAAGGGGCCTATTTAGAATTAAATTCCTGACATATTATGCCATTGCAAACCTTTGTAAACATGTTTGACATCTTAAGATGCGGGCGACGATAAACACAGTGGAAATAATAAAACCTGTAGGCCTATCTATTTTCCTACAGTTTCCTCTGTTGTTATTTTAATCTTCTTTTGACCTAACCACTTGTTTGTCCTAGAACAATGTCTGGGCATGAGAAATAGATGCCTCAAAATTCATCATAATCTTAAACTGTGTATTCCTATTATTTTCCTATACATTCATCTGTGGCTACTTTTTGGTGCCATTTTTGATGAATTCTGATATTGGGTCCATTTTCTTTTGATTCGGCCTAACACAGTTTTAGGTCTTCACAAATAAAATTATCAAGGCTTGGCCGTGTTTAACTTTTTTATCGGGAGGTCCAACTTATGCATCATGATGCATAACGTGATTTGGGCGATCCATGTTATCTGTGATTGCTATATGCCTAAGTATCTAGTCGATAGTTCTAAATGTGATTAAATTTGTGACAGGCTTAAGGATTGATGGATTAGCCGTGATGTGGAAAAGCTTTTACAAATTACAGTACCCTGCAAGCCTAATGAAGAGCGGATATCCACACTCCTCTGAAATACACTTTCGGACGAGTCTAAGTGGGCAAGGCTTAGATTGGAAATGTTGGTTCTAGTGTTTGGTGATTATTGGCCATTTGATCAAAATGGCAAAACGCAACAGAGATCCCACTGGGTTTTTGGATGTAAGCCTGAAATTTGCAGGGCGGTATAGTAATTATGCAAAAGTCTGTATCAATTATGAAAAAAGAAAAAAGAAAAAGCAAGTTGCATTTTATAGAAGACAGTAGCATTCATCTTTGTGACACTAGTATGGGTATGATCGTTCGGTGAAACGGTTCCTCGTTCAAATAAATATTTGGCTCTGAATAGCTTGACTTGAGCTTAGCGAGGCTTCCCCCCCCCCCCACCTACTCCCAGCAGGAAACTCATTATATCCTGCCCCTGCTAAGCTGCGTGCTAAATGTTAAAAGAATTTGCTAAAAATCAGGAAATGCCAGCAGCACCATGTACTGAACTTACTTAATGGATATTGAGTCAATGGACATCCCCCGGGGGTGGGGTCGGGGTACTTCCATGTAGGATTGTATTGGGTATGTACCCCGGAAAGGCCCTGTTTTCATTACTCCCAGGGTTAGAAAAGGCTCCCAAAATGTGCACTCCTGGATTAGGATAGGGGTAACAATTAGGATGCACCAGTGCAGCACTCCTTTCAACACATTACATGATTAAGAAAGGGTACCTTTCTACATCTGGTGTAGGATTAAGATAGGGTATGGTATAAAAATGTCCGAGGCACACACCCACCCTGATGTTGGGTGTGTGCGCCCCCCCCCCCCCCCTTCCTCTGCATGTTAGAAAGGAATCAAGCACGCGCTTAGGTTGAAGTTGGATTTACCACAAACACCTATAAACTCTTTAAAAAACGGAAATCGCAGCGCCACCTTATGGATGAATTCCGCTTGAGGGATACTCGAAAGTTTCCCCATGCAATTTGTGAGGTATTGGAAAGGCAGATTTAAAAAGGATTCTTTTTTCTGTATTTACCAACCTCCCCATTTTTTAAAAAATCTAAAAATCATGGGAGCGAAACCATTTCAAAAGACATGGAAGCCACATACCAAAGATACTTTCCCGCCACATTGGAAGTGAATTTGACTGATAATTTTGGAGAAGTTAAATGGTGAAGTATCATAGGAATCCCATTGACTTAACATAACCCTCAATAAAAATTTTATACATTACCCACAATTATTCCAATTGAAAAGAAATTATCAAAAATCAGTTAGCCAAAGCAACGCGACGTGCTCATCGACTTTCTTTGACCCTTGCACTTGAAAAATTTCTGTCAAGTTTCAGTATAATCTGAATGAGGAATTTGGATTAGAAGTTCAAAGTAGCAAAACACACAAAACATTTTAAAAAAAAGGGGGGGGGGAGCGCAAATACTGGCAACACCATTTTGTTGAAAAATTAAGGTGTAGGGGTCCCCAGACGTTTCCTGTGCAATTTCAAAGGAAATGCCGAAGCTATTTGCAGAAGATTTAATTTGGCCATGATCGAACCTAAAAAAAAAAAAAAACTTTGTAGAGACCCACCCAGAGTATATCCCTACCAAGTTTGAAGAAAACTATCCATCGGTTTTGGAGAAGTAGTCGAAAATGTGAATTGTGGACAACAGACGACAGACAGATGGGCGAGGGACGAAGACCTTCATCGTAAGCTTGGCTGACTGACAAGTCAGCTAAGCTTTATATTTTCCTGTCCAGTCCTTTGACTGATTATCATATTAGCAAATATGTGTAAGTTTTTATATTTTGCAAGATATTTTTCATCACTTCGAATGATCATAAAAACCGTTGGAAATGCTTCATAAAATTTCGAAAAGTTAAGTTCTTGGAAATTGATGCAATTTTCCATTCATTGTGTGTAAAGCTAGAATTGATAAAGGATAGCGAAGTCCATGAGATGACCCTTGCAAGCAGAGTACCGGACGTTCACGACCTAGCTGATTTACATCGAAACGAACCGCCATTTATTTCGATCCAGTCAGGAGGCGCCACTCTTTGTGCACTGAGAGCTAACGTTTTAAGAGGAACAGTTCAGCTTATAGGGGCGTGTGTGTGAACATGTTTGTGAAGTAGTTTGGCCGGAGCTTGCTGTTGAAACCAAGGGCCCAGAATAGGAAGGAGGGGAGGAGAACTCGCCTTTCCGGTTGTGTCCGACATATTTCCTGCACTCCGCAATTTTGATGAATATCGAGATAATAGATATTTAGTCATAATGTGAAGGTGTTTTGAGGTAACTTTGCATGTTGACTCAATTTGGAAAAATATAGATTTGATGTTTTATTTTGGTAGAAGGGATTTCACGTTTTCCGAGTTCTTTTAACAGTACTAAAATTTATACGCCAATTGATGTGATTAATTGAAAAAAGAAAAGAAATTGTACATCTATAAGAACTTCAACAACTGACGGGGTTCATCTCAACAATACCTGTTACATTGGTGTGGGCGGACTAGACAGAAAATTCAATCATAGCACCTCGGAACTTCTGAAAGTCTTTGCTTTTAATAAATATATGGTCGAGCTTTGAAGGAAACATTTGTATTGAAATGAGTATTAAAGGAAATGCTTTTCAGGGACACCAGTATGATTATTATATTTTATTGCATCCTGATCGCACACATGATGTATTACATTTTGCTGCAAGATATTATTACAAATTGTAAAATGTAATAATATTACATTTTGCCGCAGCTTATTACGAATTGCCGCAAGTATTACAAATTAAGGCAGATTTGTGCACGTTTTTTTTTCAAAAAGGTAGTTATTACAAACTGCCGCATAACAACGTAAATGACGTAGCGTTGGTCAGCACATTTGACGTAGCGTACACAAGCACCTGCACTGCGCCACCAAACAAACAGACCAGGGAGACTACTAAGAAAAATATGGCATGCCATGTCCAATTTTACTATAAGCGATCAGGTATCGGCTATCTTCCTGTTGATATGCACAAAATGAATTGATTCTGTACCATAATTCACATAAAGTGATAAATTTCAACTTGAATTTTTCATTTTTGATCTGATTCTTTCAATGCCACGTTTTAAACTGAGTCATCAGCTTTTTTCGGGGCGCTTTGGGCGCAATGCACTGAATGCCCCCGAGAAACAGTAATGCAAAATGAAAGTAATGATGGACTTTTTAAGCTGTTTCTGTCTAAGCAGGGATGTAAAAAGAGACTCTTTCCACATCCCTGGTCAAAAGACTGAATGTTCTATTTGAAGCAAGGAAATGTGGTCACATCAATTGAGATAGTGTGGTGCCATCTAGACTGCAGCGAAGAACATGACACCAAGGAGGGCAGATTCATGCACCAAGCAGGGCCAGGTGAGCTTCTATGGTAAAAGTAACAACTCGAGAAAAGCCATACGGTAGGTTTTAAAACACAAAAGATGGCCAGTTGAGCTTCTATGGTAAAAGTAACAACTCGAAAAAAGCCATTCGGTAGGTTTTTAAACACAAAAGATGCTCAAAGTTTAGTTTTTTTTTTCAATCACTTGTTTTGTAGAAAGGTTTTCTTTCTGGATGGTCAAGTAGAATAGGAACAAAAGTGCCCTCATTATGGCGGAGGCATAGTTTTGCTGGTTATAAACCGATGGGGACAAGAGCGCATCCGCAGTTAATACAGTTAAACATGGATAACTCCCACTAGTCGTGCCTGATGAAACTGTTTTGTGAAACATGATTTGACCCTACGTACTGTGCGCGGCTCAGATACTGCTTTGTTGTCAGGTCGGTGATGGTCATAGAGAAACAACCAATGATTAACTTCAGTACGCTTGTGAACATTACTTTGAGCAAAATTGATACAGACAGCCAGTAGTCACTAGTATAAACTCTTTATATCATGGGCTCCTTGCTGTCTCGAACCAGAGAAAAGAGAAGCAACATACCCCTTTCCCCGGTTTGAGTGTCTACTTTGCACAGTGATTGCTTTTTTAATTTGAGTTTCTTCTTCTGATTTCAGTACTATGGGAAATGGTACGAGATCTCCAAATTCCCCGCCATATTTCAATTTGGATTTAAATGTGTTACAGCGACATACTCAGCAAAGAGCAACGGCAACATCAAAGTATTAAATGAAGGATATCAACCGCAGTTTTTAATGTAAGCTCCATCGCACGTTTTCAACCATGAAGGATATAACGCCGATTCATCAGCGGAAGACCATTTCACACAAAAATTGCACGAAATGGCCCAGTGTCGTAAATGTATTTTGATTTGCTTTTTTTTTTTTACATAAATTATCAATAATGGTATATATTAGGCGACCATTGACGTTACATGCTTCCAATTAGCAATTTTATTATACATCGACTTACACTTTTTTATTAGCCTACTAAAATAATCCAATGTTTAATTTGTACTGCTTGATAGATGAAAGCAGGGAAATTGGTTGAAAAAAGTTCCATAAAGTAACTTTTACAAATATAAGTATTCAGTGGTTCATGTCCTAGCATGATCTCCTGCGACATTACACACGCATGCCCTACATATTTTGGTAAACTGACATGTGCACATCGTATCAAAATTAAGCCAATTTATCAGTTTCTAAGCAGAATTAACAAAAGTCAAATAGACACATGCCCTCCTTGATATGGTACATTTCTTGCATAATCCGTTGGATGCTGCTACCCCGTAGGTTGATGGAGTGCTATGTTGCCTATGCGACACTAGTTTTTCATTTGCATGATCACCACCGTCTGTCAGCAACCAAGTGTTTTTCGGGTTTGCTATTGGGCCATGTGCACCCTTGAGACAACAAGGTCTGATATTACACGTTTTTGTAAGGTAGTGAGGTAGCTTCCTCTAAGGAAAACAAACAGCTAACAACTCTGTATTTCTGTGTGTTCTCCTGAATATTGCCCATATACAATTCAAAGCATTACGCACAAAAAGCGGATCCGAGAATAGCTGTCCTATTATTATTGAATGAGTGAAACAGTGATCATATCTTTGTGCCACCAGCAATTTTTCAGGTTGAAGGGTTTGCTTAGTTACCTCATCTCCTTTCCTCATACTCATGAACCGTTTCGAGAATTCAGGCAGGATATTACTTTAAATCCCATAATGGAACATAAAAGATACTCTTCCAACTAAAGTCCAAAATATATAACCAAAGATGGTACTTTTGTATCAACGGCAAAAATGGTATATTGCGTTAATGATACTCAGTCCGAATTGTCCCGCTAATACCTCACATAGGAGGCATGCGGCTAGAAATACTTAAGCACAGTCTAAAAACAAACTAAAACAGAACAAAGCAAAATGAAAACCAACAAAACAAACAAAAAAGACGGCACAAAAGCAAAAGCAAACAAACGAAAAAAAAAAATCCACAGACCCCGCCCCCCCCCCCGAAAAAAAGAAGCAAAACAAACAAACTTGCAGTTATTTGTCTTACTCTTTGTTATATTTACATTCGCGATTACTTGGTATACTTAATAACATTACAATTATACCAACGCCCCTATCAATACCGATTGCCTCATGCCCAGAAACGCCTAGCCTGAACGTAGTGCACAGTTATATGACCTACAACTGGGCCAGGATCACTTGTAATGCCATACTGCGACGGACGGTCGTATCAATCAGTTGTTCTATGTATATTCAGCACCCCCTCCCCCTTCAGCTCTTCTTGTCATTGTGATGCATTATTGATGTACTTCTTAAATGTGCTTAGGTGCAGCATTTGTCGTTTTTAGGAGGAAGTCATAAAAGAAATCAACAAAATGTTTGTCACATTTAAAGAAATTGTTGGTGCATTGATATTGTCATACTCCCTCGTGCCTTCTGACTGTGATTTGTGGATGTACACGAAACATCAAAATCCCCACAGGTATATAACCATGGACTCACGGAAAACTAATTTTTCGATGAAAAGTGTGCTAGTTTCAAAGGTAATGAATCTGTAAAAGCACAAGTGTCGAACGTCGCGAATAGTCAATGGTCCGCATTCAACAAGGACTGGCAGTTCTTTGCATATTTGCAACAATGAGCTATCGCCGCGAGTTTGGCTGTTCTCGACATTTGCCAAAATGAACGTTATCTCATCATGACATAAACACAATTATACAGAGAATATCCATACCCCCACCTCGCGGTGCTCAATCTTATATTAAATCATTTGAAATAAAATACTGCATTAAATGCGCGATAGTCCTACGATGCATACCAGATGGCGTGCTCAGTAACTGATTCTTTGACCTTTCCGGAACCTACAGAGTTGGACCATACAAAAAGCGCAGTGCCACAGGAGAAGCTGTAAAGAAAAACCCACGTTGCACAGAAGCCAAACTTTTGGTGGGATTTGGGTCAGGTATAGTACACAATGTTTATGTCTTGCTTTTTATACTTGACTTAATCGTTTTGGACAAAAGCAATCAGACATATAAGATAGAAATATTTTTCGGTCGTTAGTATCTGTCTCTAAGAAAAGCAGATGTGTAATTGAGTAATTCCTTCAAAACAAAGTGGAAAGAGTGTTTCATTTAATATCCTATAATTAGACAGTTTTGTCAAATATATATATATATATATATATATATATATTATATATATATATATATATATATATATGTATATATCGATCGTATTGTTATATTGAAGATACCCTATTCACTTGCAGGTCCTCCAAACGGCGATTACTGGGTCCTAGAGACAGATTATACTTCCTATACGTTGATATATTCTTGCACCCAGTTCTTATTTTTCAATTTTCAATTACTGTGGATCTTAAGTCGCACGAAAACGCTCGACCAGGCGACTTACGACAGGCTGATTAGCAAGGCTAGAGGATATGGTATCCCAGTGAAGTACATGAGAAAGACATTGCAGAATTGCAACAACTAATACAAAAATATAAATTTTGGAATTGTCTCCGCCAGATGACACCCTTGTATATGAACACGTTAGTGATGTTATGTTGTCGTGTATAATAGGAACCCTTTTGAGTGGTCAAATGATGGGCATGGTTTACCTGACTCACAATTCGTTACAAGATCGTATTCGGAATTCATTCGTGGAACAATTCCCCTTCCTTTTGTCTTCTCTGTTATTATGGCTTTTCTGGTTCAAGTTACCAGATCATTGAACTAGCTACGGAGGCCTAGTTTTAAGACAATACTGCTGACATTTCTGAAATTGTGCCTCTTGGTCTCTTCGGTGTCTGGAAGTTGCCATCCTCTGAATTTAACGATAGTTATCACTGCATAATGTCTTCAATATCTCTTATATGTCTTGATTAACGCCCATAGAATTATTCATTTCCTGAATGGAGAGGAGATGGAATAATATTGACAGCACGTGTGATTGTTTGCATATACTACTTCACTAGCAGTGAGTTAAACTAGAAATAATGACGAAGGAGTCTAAAGAAAAGGACAGACTTGTGGTTTGTGTTTCTATTTGTGATTTGTAATTTCTCTGAGCGAACTAATTGTGCTTTTGTACAGCTCATGTTAATAATAATAATAAGCATGCTCTCAAAGGTATTTCTTATAGGACTGGCTTCGACGGGAAGAATGTTTGTACACTGAAGTGCAGAGTTGTGGAATGAAATTTGAAAAAATTAATCTCTCAGCGACTTCTTGTAGGCCATATAATGTGTTTTTGCATTAACGTGACCTTCCTTCTCGCATTCACTATAAAGGGTGGTATTGGCGCAAAGGGTAGATATAAATTGAATTCATGTCACATGAGTTCTAATATTGTAGCCTGGAAATATAGGGATTTCACTTCAAAACATCATCAGTGTGATTTAAAGTGCACATGTACCTATGGCTCAGAGAGAATTCTAATAGAGACAATTCGCCAACTTGCATTTCAGTATTAATGGACTACGATGTCTGGGCACAAAAGTGTTTACATTTTCAAATGAATGGAAAAGATGAGGTAAATGAACGGTAGCCTAACAAAACTATTGAGGCTGACCGTAGGTTTTTGTCTTATCCCTAAGCTCCTTGTTTTGACGAAAAAACGGGAGGGCTTTTGACTGCAGAGTCGAGCGCTTACGTCTTCCTAGTTAGCGATAAATAGTAATCACACAACACATTACATCCTGATATCTATTTCATCATCTGGAAATAGTAAATAAATATATAAATAGATAAATAAATAAATAAATAAATAAATAAATAAATAAATAAATAAATCAAAAACCGAAATTTCAAAAATTATTTATTACAGATTTAAGCTAAATGTTTTTACCCTGCAACTATTTGTGACATGTAAAAATAAGTCTTAAGAATACGTTGTGTAGGTCTTTCAGCTGGGTCCAAAATTAGCGATTTCGCATTCAACTTGAAGGGGCTCATTTCAAATAAATTCGAGCTATGTAAGATTAATATAGAGTCCATAAGACACTTCCTTGATGAAATATTAACATAAAATATTCTGTGTAAATTATTCTTTATTATTTCCCCTCTGTCAAGAAATATGCTAATTAGACGGTATTTACTTTCAATGGGTCGCCACTGGATAGCAGTATTGTAAAGGCTTCCCGTTGTGTTGCCATGGCCTGCTTTCTGAACTAAATATCTAAGTGCCGATGTTTTGTCACAAAGATTATTTCTATGGGCATTCATGAAACACGAAAACACAGAGGTAAAACTTTCTTCTGTATCTAAATTTTCGAACACAAGCGGGGAAGTATGGACCATTGTAGCGCGAAACAGTTGCAGGTCTATCCATGCAAATGACGTAGATGACGTAGCGTTGGTTAGCACATTTGACGTAGCGTACACAAGCACCTGGACTGCGCCACCCAGCAAACAGATCAGGGAGACAACTGAGTAAAAATATGGCATCTCATGTCCAATTTTGCTACAAGCTATAAGGTATCGGCTGTCTTCCTGTTGTTATGCACAAAATGAATTGACGCTGTGAGCGGAACCACAATTTACATAAAGTCAAAAATTTCAACTTGACTTTTTCGTTTTTGATTTGATTCTTTCAGAGCCACGTTTTGTTCTGAGTCATCAGCTTTTTTCGGGGCGCTTTGGGCGAAATGCGCTGAGGGCCCCCCGAGAAAAGTTGTTAAGCGGGTCTATTATACTGTATCTGATATGTTGCTACTTTTATAGAAGTCTTTTTACAAGGTTCATAAATTTAGCGCCCTTATTATACTTCAGAGCAGTTCGTTTTTAGTAGTTCGACTTAAGTGCCAATTGGCAGTGAAAGAGTTAAGGAAGATGTCGCATCATCACATCAGTAGCAGTGACCGTCAGTGATTTCTATACATGCATGGGTAGCAGATATGGCCTTTCACGTGGTAATGAATATATCATCATCATCATCATCTTTGTCGTCGTCGTCATTGTTGATATTTTTATTTTGCCAAAGGTAGATAGAGCACTGATGTCGTTTTTCTCAACTTTGCAGGCCGCTTAACTAATATGTTGCAATTATATTTATGATACCTACAAGGCTCTACATTTATTTATTTATTTATTTATTTATTTATTTATTTATTTATTTATTTATTTATTTATTTTTTTATTTATTTATTTATTTATTTATTTATTTAATTAATTATTCATCTATCCGTCTATCTATCTATCTATCTATCTATCTATCTATCTATCTATCTATCTATCTATCTATCTATCTATCATTCTATCTATCTATCCATCCATCCATACATCCATCCATCTATCTATCTATCTATCTATCTATTTATCTATCTATCTATCTATCTATCTATCTATCTATCTATCTATTTTTTTCTATTCGTATATTTATTTTTTATTTAACCTGCGACGGTTAACCATCATTTGGCCCACTCTTAGTGAAGAGCCAACATTGCACAGACATTCTGTCCTTGTTTTGAGCGCCCAATTTGAAGAACGCTTTTACACAAATAAATGGTTAACCAGGAAGTTGACAAGCATTTCAATTGAAATATGATTTTGCCATATTTCAGAATCATTGATGTTTAAATTCAGGCCTGCGTTTAATATTCGTTGACCAAGTTCTGTATCCAGTCCAAAACAGCAGATTGGTGCAGATAGAAGTTTTTAACTCGTGGGGCGGGAAACATGCTGCTCCTGCTGATGATCGCCCTCCTGGTGCCAGTGACAAACACACAGGTGCTTTCCATTGGGTCTTGTCCGTCGGTGAACGTGGTGAACTCTTTCGCCATCAACAATGTGAGTAAAATGAGGTGAAAGCAGTCATTCGACCATGCTGCGTGGGAGTAAGATGCTTCGTAAAAATCACGTAAAAAGTCTACGATCTAAAAGGAAGCTCGCGATGGCCATGTTTTAGGAAAATGAGTTTGATATTTAGGCCTGGAAATTATGATTTGCCAGCCTTCATTATAAGTGATTCAAAGCAATACACGAAATCTTATACAATTAGTACTCAAACTTACACAACGTCAATGTTTAACAGGGTTCAGTGAAATATTATGAACAGGGACCCGCCTTGTGACGCCCGTATATCTGATTGGGCGCCCAGGTAACAGAATCCTGATAAGCTAAAAATAAAATAATACATATTTACTGGAAATCAAAGCACCAGATTATTATTGCCTGTTCCATTTTATTTTCCCCTGTTATGAAAAAAGCTAAAATGCTAGTATGTTTTCAATAATTAAACAAACAAATAAATAATAAATACGAGAGAGGCAATTTTTTAATTGGCTTGAGTACGTGTTAATGTTTCAATCAAATGAAGTGTGAAAGTACATGGAACCAATTATGACATGACATTTTAATTCATTTTGTCGGATCTAGGTGCAGAAAATTACTTTTCAAACCAATTTGGTTTGCCATGCCGGTACCAGAGTCCGGTACGAAGGCATGGATACAAGTGCTTTGTATACTGTGGAGTAGTTTATAACAAAAATATATCCAGCAAAACATGCGTCCTTTACTTTGCATTGTTCCTTCCCCCCGATTATATTCCGGATTCTCACTTAACAAAGTAAGTAAGTAAATAAATAAATAAATAAATAAATAAATAAATAAATAAATAAATAAATAAATAAATAAATAAATAAATAAATAAATAAATAAATAAATAAATAAATAAATAAATAAATAAATAAATAAATAAATAAATAAATAAATAAATAAATAAATAAATAAATAAATAAATAAATAAATAAATAAATAAATAAATAAATAAATAAATAAATAAATAAATAAATAAATAAATAAATAAATAAATAAATAAATAAATAAATAAATAAATAAATAAATAAATAAATAAATAAATAAACAAATAAACAAATAAATAAATAAATAAATAAATTAAATCAATAAGTTAGTTAATTAATAACGAAGGACTCCTAGGAGGTGCCTCCAGCAGACCAGGTAACTTGCGTTTGAAATATAAGCCAATTCTGAAATTGTCGCGGAATTAAGCAGTCTTGCAAATGTTGACCTTGAAGAGTATTCACACAAGAGCCTTTTAAAACAAGACAAATCAAAACTTGTGATGCACACCCTAATAACGTGTCGAATTGACTTCGCAATTGTGCTATGTTGAAACATCATCATACATTGACAAACAATTGTAAATAGCTTCACGAGGATAAATGAACCACAAATAAATGATGCGATATCCCTTATATTCGTCATTGAAAGATCAAATAGAAAACAGGGGCACGTTTTGGTCAAAAGACATGGAAAATATCAGGTAACATAGTAAGGGTTTCCATAGTTATTATTTTTTTTCTATAAACATACGCACTTTGACAACAGTTCTGAACTGGGGCCCCAGTATCGAAAAGGACTTGGTTTTCACTGTCAATATTTTCCATGCGAAAAAGCCTTGTCATTTCATTTGCGGGTGTTTATTCACGAAAATGCACAGTATATTCAAGAATTAAACTTCCTCTCTAGTGTAATTACGGGCGCATGGTTGCAGTTTGTGTGACAGGCATTTCTGATGACGCGCGGTAGCTAACAATTGGGAAGTGAAAATAGGCCAAGCATGAGGATATTATTGCGCAGCACGTTGGTTGCACGAGATGCTCTAGTGTAACCATTGCCTCATGAACTACACTACCGTTCCTATTCTTGCAATGCTAACAAAAATAACAAATGTAAATATTTCAGAATGATAACACGATGCTTTTTGTAAATGGGGGAGGGCTAAGATTCCCTTACTTTTTTCTTCTATTTGCAGCTTTTACCTTTAAAACCGTTTCATATCTGATGTACTTTCCCTATGTCGCTTTATGTCGACGGTACCAAAATTGTCATCTGTCATTATCCAGGAATAGCCAAGAAAATTACCTCTTTTTTTCCTTATATCCGTCTCCTTAAACAAATATTATTATTATTTTTAAGCAACGAAAGCACAAAATGACACAGAACATTATTTTGAGGAGCAGCGATCAGGGACTGTACTTTTGAACCATTTTTGGGCTGAAATGTTTGCTCTTTTTCTTAAGAATAGTCCTCAAATGAAGTTCACACATTTCTTGCGTTCTGACATGTTTACGAACTATAGTCTCCCAGCTATTTTTTAGGGATAAAATTGTTATTATGGTCATGGCTCGCGAGAGATTGCCCCTAAAACCACACAATATATCAGCATAACATATGTAAAAAGCAAGATAACGGATACCTGTTTTTTGAAAGATATTCAAAAATAATACTTCCAACATTGAGAGTCGATAGAATTAAGCTTAGTACCTACATAAAGTTACTTTCTAGACTTTATTCCTAAAAAACTTTGACAAGTCTTAGCGACACATTCAAACGAAAGACTGAAGAAACAAGATCAACACTTGGGCCCCATGTGGATAATGTTGTGGCAATTTAACGGACTCTATGAATTAGGCTTTACCCAGCGATATTAGTAATGTTGAAAGATCTGAAAATGCATATCATTTTGAGGAGAACCATAAAAAGTTATAGGCACAAAGTGTTTTGATAAAGGGACAACTACTACGGGTATAAGTGACACATTATCATCGCCGACACCGCAAGCATCTCTATGCGGAAAAGTAATGAAACATGCTTTAATAACGATTGATCATTTCAAATTATTCTAAAATATTGTGTATCATAGATTTTGTATTTGAACATTTGCCATGAGAATAATTTTGTACCCCACAATAATGCATGATGATATCAGATATAATTCGTGTCAAAACTGTTCGTTTTTCTAAAGAGCCTATAATAGAAGGAGGAGTACTCCATTTTTGCAACATCTAAGCTTCTTCTGTGGAGGTCATTTCTGAAGTATATAGCCTAGAAAAATGTGACTGAAAGACTAATTTACGGTTTTTTTTATATGACTGTTCCCCCAAAGCTTTTAATTTTTTTACAGCAAACACTTATTGTTCTGTGAGAGAAAATGACCAGTTTAATTTCACCAAAGTGTGATTCCTTAATTGAACCTTGCCACCATGTGGATATCAATAAAAGCCATGTAGTTAGAAATGGAAACATGACATCAAAGTAATGATAGTAAATAAACTGCGGCGGGAATAAGACTTTCAAGCTACTTCTGTCTAAATCAGCATGGCATACAAGCATTGTGTCTCGGTTTGCCATTGCAGATTCTGCATGGCAATAGGAGATATTCATATTAATTGAGATAGTGTGCTGCCATCTAGGCTGTAGAGAAGAACATGACACCAAGGAGGGCAGATTCATGCACTAAGTAAGGGCAGTTGAGCTTCTATGATAAAAGTAACAACTTGAGAAAAGCCATTTACTGGGTTTTAAAAACACATAAGATGCTAAACATATTTAAACAATTTTACTTGTTTGGTAGAAAAGGTGTCATTTCTAAATGGTTAAGTAACATAGCAGCTTAAAGTGCACTGATCATGGCGGAGGCAAAGTTCTGCTGCCTATCAACCGAGGGGAGAAGAGCAGGCCCGCAGTTAAATACAGTTAAATATTAATACCTCCCACTGGCCGTGCCTGATAAAATTGTTTTGTAAATGATGACGTCACTTTACCTACTGCGTGCGGCTCAGATACTGCCTTGTTGTTAGGTCCGTTTTGGTCATAGAGATACAACAGTTGACTTACTTTGGTACGTTTATAAATGTTACTTTCCTCAAAATTGATACAGACAGCCACCAGTCACAAGTATACCGTCCTGCTATCATAGGCTTCTTGGCGAACGAACCAGAGAAAACAGAAGCTACATACCACTTTTCTAGGTTTGAGTATTTCCTTTGCACAGTGATTGTTTTTCTACTTTGAGATTTTTCTACTGATTTCAGTACTACGGGAAATGGTACGAGATCTCCAAATTCCCCGCCACATTTCAATTTGGATTTAAATGTGTTACAGCGACATACTCAGCAAAGAGCAACGGCAACATCGAAGTGTTAAATGAAGGATATCAACCGCAGTTTTATGTGTAAGCTTCATCCCACTTTTTAGCCATGTGAGATATAACGCCGATTTATCAGCAGGCAACCAGTTTATACTAAATTGCACGAAATGGCTCAGTGTCGGAAATGTGTTTTGATTTTTTTGATATATATATATATATATATATATATATATATATATATATATATATATATATATATATATATATATTATCAAGAATGGTATATATATATGACGATCATTGACGTTACATGCTTCCAATAAGCACAATTATTATACATCGTATTACAATATCTCATTATTACTGTATTATAATAAGCCAATGTTTAATTTGCCCTGCTTGATAGGTGAAGGTAGGAAAATTGGTTGAAAAAACGTTCCATAAATTTAGCTGTATAAATATAAGCGATTCATCGGTTGATGTCCTGATGTGATCTGCTGCGACATTGCACAACCAAACCCTATATATTTTGGTAAATTGCCATGTGCACAGTATATCAAAAGTACGTCAACTTATCATCTATCAGTTTCTAAGCAGAATTCCCAACAGTCAAATACATAGTTTACATGCCCTCGTTGATACGATATGTTTGTTGCATAATCGGTTGGATGCTGCCACAATATACCCCGTCCGTTGATGGAGTGCTATGTTGCCTATGCGACACCAGCTTTTCATTTGCATGATCACCACCGTCTCGAAGCAACCAAAGTATTTTTCAGGTTTGCTATTGGGTCATGTGCACCCTTGAGCCAACGAAGTCTGATATTACACGTTTTTGTAAGGTACCATCCTCTTAGAAAAACAAACAGCTGACAACTCTGTATCTCTGTGTGGTCTCCTGAATATTGCCCATATATAATTCAAAGCATTACGCACAAAGAGCGGATCCGGGAATATCTGTCCTATTGTTATTGAATGAGTGAAGTAGTGATCATAATTTTGTGCCACCAGTAATTTGTACGGCTAGTTTGCCTAGATGCGTCACCTCCTTTTCACATAATCATAAATCGTTTAGAGAATTAAGACGGTATATTACTTTAAATTCTATTATGGAACAAAAAAAATACCCTTCAAAAATAAATAAATAAATAAATAAATAAATGAATTAAAGAAAAAAAAAGGAAAAAAAGTACAAACAAAATAACCACAGATGGTACTTTTGTACCAAAGGTAAGGATGGTATATTGCGTTAATGATACTTAGTCCGAATTGTCCCCTAGTACCTCATATATAAAACAGAACAAACAAGAAGAAAAGCAATAAAAAACCCCCACCCCATACAAATACCACCCCCCAAAAAAAACAAAACAAAAAAACGCACCCCCCCCCCTAAAAAAATTGCAAGTATTTGTCTCACTGTGTTATATTTATATTCACTGTTACTTGGTGCACTTTGTAACACTACAAATGTACCAACGGCCCTTTTTATGGCAAGTGTCTTATGCCCACAAAGGCACAAGCAAGAACGTAATGCACAGCTTTTGCATTACTTGGCCACACCTTGAGCCAGAAACACTTGTGATGCCATACTGGGACGGACGGTCGTATCACGCAGTTGTTCTGTGTATATTCGCCCCCCCCCCCGCGCTTTTCCATATCACTATGATGCATTACTTATGTGCTTCTTAAATGGGCTTAGATAGAGCATTTTTTTTTTGTTTTTGAGAGGAAGTCATAAAAAAAATCAACAAAATGTTTGTTACAGTTAAAGAAATTGTTGGTGTATTGATATGGTCATATTACTCCCTCGTGCCTTCTGACTGTGATTTGTGCCTGTACACGTACATCAAAATTCCCACAGGTAAATAACTATGGACTCACGGAAAAGCAATGTTTCGATAATAAGTGTGCTAGTTTTAAAGGTAATGAATCTGTGAAGGCACAAGTGTCTAACCTCGCGAAAAGCTACTAGTACGCATTAAAGAAAGCCTGGTGGTTATTGCACTTTTGCCACAATGAGTTATCAGCGTGAGTTTGACTGTTCTCGACATTTGCCGAAATGATCGTTATCTCATCATGGCATAAAAACAATTACACAGAGAACATCCATACCCCCAACTCGCTGTGTACAATAACCCATTTGAATAAAACACCGCATAAAATGTGCGATAGTTCTACGATGCACACCAGATGGCGGGCTAAGTAACTGATACTTCTACCTTTCCGAAACCTGCAGATTTGGACCATACATAAAACGCAGTGCCACAGGAGAAGCTACAAAGGAAAACCCAAGTTCCAAAGAAGGAAAACTCTTAGTGGGATTCGGTTCCGGTATAGTACACAGTGTTTATGTCTTGCTTTTTATACTTGACAGCGTTGAAGTAAAATTGTTATTCGACAAAAGCAATCAGGCATATAAGATAAACAATGTATTTTTCGGTCGTTGTATATCATCCATCTCTCAGATAAGCGGATGGAAAAGGTATTTCATTTAATATCCTGTAATTAGACAGTTTTGACACACACACACACACACACACACGCACACACACACACACACATATATATATATTACATATATATATATACATACATATATATATATATATATATATATATATATATATATATATATATATATATATATATATCGCATTGTTATATTGAAGATGCCCTATTCACTTGCAGGCCCTCCAAATGGCAATTACTGGGTGCTGGAGACAGATTATAAGTTATATTCGCTGGTATATTCCTGCAACCAGTTCCTATTTGTCAATTTTCAATTTATGTGGATCTTAAGTCGCACGAAAACGATGAAGCAGGCGACTTACGACAGCCTGATTAGCAAGGCCAGAGGATACGGTATCCCAGTGGGGTGGATGAGAAAGACATTGCAGGATTGCAATAACTAATACAAAATTTTACATTTTGGATTTGTTTCCGTATGACACCCTTTTTTATGAATACGTTGGTGATGTTATGTTGTCGTGTAAAATAAGAAACTTTTTGAGTGGTCAAAATATGTGCATGGTTTACCTGACTCATAACTCGTGACAAGATCGTATTCGGAATTAATTCGTGGAACAATTCACCTTCCCTTTGTTACTATGGCGTTTCTGGTTCAAGATACCAGATCATTGAACTAGTTACAGAGGCCTATTTATAAGTGCAGTACTGCCGATATTTCTAAAATTGTGCCTCTTGGTGTGCTCGATGTCTGAAAGTGGCCATCCTCTGAATTTTAGCGATAGGTATCCCTGCTTAATATCTCTTGTATGTCTTTATAAACACCAATGGAACTATACATTTCCGGAATGACAGACGACGAAACAACATTGACAGCACGTGTGTGTGTTTGCATGCATTACTTCAGAAGCAATGATTTAAACCAGATATATTGACGAAGGAGTCTAGAGAAAAGGACAAACAATTTGTGGTTGTTGCTATGGCTGTTATTTGTGATTTGTAATTTCTCTGAGCGAACTAATAGTGTCTTAGGTACAGCACATGTTTATAATAAGCATGTTTACAAAGATAATTCACATAGGACTGGCTTCGATGGGAAGAATGTTTGTACACTGAAGTGCAGAGTTGTGGAATGAAAAAAAATCTTTCAGCGATTTCTAGTAGGCCAAAAATGTGTTTTTGCATTACCATTGTCGCATTCGCTATTAAGGGTTGGCATCGGCGCAAAGTGTAGATAAAAATGAATTCCATCTCACTTGAGTTCTATTATATCAGCCTGAAAATATAGGAATTTTACTTCAAAACATCATCGGTGTGATTTAAAGTGCCTATGTACCTATGGCTCAGAGAGAATTCTAATAGAAACAATTTCGCAAACTTGCATTTCAATGTTAATGGACTACGATGTCTGGGCACAAAAGTGTTTACATTTTCAAATGAATGGAGCAAGATGAGGTAAATGAACGGCAGCCTAACAAAACTATTGAGGCTGACCGTAGGTTTTCGTCTTATCCCTAAGCTCCTTGTTTTGACGAAAAGAGGGATTTTGACCGCAGAGTCGAGCGCTTACGTCTTCCTAGTTAGCGATAAATAGTAATTACACAACAAACTACTTCATGATATATGTGTAATCATCTGGAAATATTTAATGAATAAATAAAAAAAAATCAAAAATTATTCTTACAGATTTAATGTTGTTGTCCTACAACTATTTGTGACATATAAAAAAAAGTCTTAAGAATACTTTATGTAGGAATTTCAGCTGGGTCCAAAATTAGCGATTTCACATTCACCTTGAAGGGGCTGATTTCAATTAAATTTGAACTACGTAAGAATTATTTGAAGTCCACAAGACACTTCCTTCATACTGTATTAACATAAAATATTTTGTGTAAATCATTCTTTATCATCTCCCCTCTCTGAAGAAATAGGCTAATTCGATGCTAGTTATTCCAATGGGTCGTGACTGAATAGCTATATTGTAAAGGTTTTCCGTGGTGTTGCCGTAGCCGGCTTTCTGAACTAAATATCTAGGTGCCGATGTTTTGTCCCAAAGATTGTTTCTATGGGCATACATGAAACATGACAACACACTGGCAAAACGTTCTTCTGCATCTAAATTTTCTAACACCTGCGGGGAAGAATGGACCATTGTACCGCATACAGTTGCAGGTCTTGCCATGCAAATGACGTAGATGACGTAGCGTTGGTCAGCACAGTTGACGTAGCGTACAAAAGCACCTGGACTGCGCCACCCAGCAAACAGATCAGGGAGACGACTGAGCAAAAATATGCCATGTTATGTCAAATTTTGCTACAAGCTATAAGGTATCGCCTGTCTTCCTGTTGATATGCAAAAAATGAATTGATGCTGTGAGCGGTAACAGAACTTACATAAAGTCATAAATTTCAGCTTGACTTTTTCATTTTTGTTTTGATTCTTTCAGTGCCACGTTTTGACCTGAGTCATCATCTCATCATTATTTTTTATTTAATTTGCGCCAGTTAACCATCACCTAGCCCACTCTTAGTGAAGAACCAACATTGTCTCCTTGTTTTTAGCGTCAATTTTGAGGAACAGTTTTAGACAAATAAATGGTTAACCAGGAAGCTGCATCCAGTCCAAGTCAGCAGATTGGTGCAGATAAAAGTTTTGAATTTGTGGCGCTGGAAACATGCTGCTCCTGCTGATGATCGCCCTCCTGGTGCCAGTGATAAACACACAGGTGCTTTCCGTTGGGTCTTGTCCGTCGGTGAACGTGGTGGACTCTTTCCTTATAAATTATGTGAGTAAAATGAGCTGAAACCAATCATTCGACCATGCTGCGTAGGAGTATGATGCTTCGTAACAATTACGAAGAAAGTCTACGCTCTAAAAGGAAGCTCGCGATTGGCATATCTTAGGAAAATGTGTTTGATACTTAGGCCTGGTAATTATGATTTAGCAGGCTTCATTGTAAGTGACTCAAAGCAATACAAGAAATCTTATACAATTAGTACTCAAACTTACACAACCTCAATATATAATAAGGCCTCAATGAAATACCATGGACAGGGGACCCGCCTTGTGAAGCCTGTATATCCGATCAGGCGCCCAGGTAACAGAATCACGATAACCTAAAAAGAAAAAAAATAATACGTATTTACTTGAAATCAAAGCACCAGATTGTCATTGCATTTTCCATTCTTTTTCCTCTGTTATGAAGAGAGCTAAAATACTAGTATAAATAAATAAATAAATAAATAAATAAATAAATAAATAAATAAATAAATAAATAAATAAATAAATAATAAATACGAGAGAGGCAATTTTTAAATAGGCTTGAGTAAGTGTTAATGTCGATTTCAATCAAATGAAGTGTGAAAGTATGAACGTACATGGACCCAATTCTCACATGACAGTCATCACATTTTTATTCATTTTGTCGGATCCAGGCGCGAAACAATTGTTAATTAATTAATTAATTATTTAATTAATTGCACGTAGCAATATATTATACGATGCAGATCTCCCTGGGGTCTAGTCAGGTTTTTCGGTTTTTGTTTTCAAATATGGTTGATTCCTTTGAAAAGAACGCCTCTACTCATGGGTCATCCTTGAAGATGTAATTAGAACTATAATCTTTCCATGCAGCTGAAAACACGTTTTACGACTGTGCTTTACAGTGTTGAAGAGGTAAGTATTTCTTGTCGACATTACCTAATTACCTATTTATGGCTGTGTATTCTTGGGTATACTATAACGTGGGACCCCGAAGAGGTGCCTTCAGCAGACCAGGTAACTTGCGTTTGAAATGTGAGCCAATTCTGAAATGGTCTCGATGATAAATGAAGCACAAACAAATGATACCATATCCCTTATATTCGTCATTGAAAGGTAAAATAGAAAATAGGGGTACGTTTTGGTCAGAAGACATGGAAAATATCAAGTACATAGTAAGGCTTTCCATAGTTATCATTTTTTTTCTATAAACATGCGGACTTTGACAACAATTCTGAATAAGTTTTGCCATTGTGGATTCTGCATGACAATAGTGAGTGTTCATATTAATTGGGATCCTGTGCTGCCATCTAGGCTGCAGCGAAGAACATGACACCAAAGAGGGCAAATCCATGCACTAAGCAGGGGCAGTTGAGCTTCTATGATAAAAGTAACAACTCGAGAAAAGCCATTCACTAGGTTTTAAAACACATTAGATGCTAAACATATTTAAACAATTCTACTTGTTTGGTACAAAAAGGTCATTTCTAGATGGTTAAGTAACATAGCAGCTTAAAGTGCACTGATCATGGCGGAGGCAAAGCTCTGCTGCCTATCAACAGAGGGGAGAAGGGCAGGTCCGCAGTTAAATACAGTTAAATATTAATACTTCCTACTGGCCGTGCCTGATAAAACTGTTTTGTAAATCATGATCTCATCTTACCTACTGTGGGCGGCTCAGATACTGCCTTGTTATCGGGTCCTTTTTGGTCATAGAGATACAACAAATGACTTACTTTGGTACGTTTATAAATGTTACTTTCCGCAAAATCGATACAGACAGCCACCAGTCACAACTATACCCTCCTCCTATTATGGGCTCCTCAGTGTCTCGAACCAGAGAATACAGAAGCAATATACCACTATCTCCGGTTTGAGTGTTTCTTTTGCACAGTGATTGTTTATCTAACTTGAAATTTTTCTTTTGATTTCAGTACTACGGGAAATGGTACGAGATCTCCAAATTCCCCGCCACATTTCAATTTGGATTTAAATGTGTTACAGCGACATACTCAGCAAAGAGCAACGGCAACATCGAAGTACTAAATGAAGGATATCAACGGCAGTTTTATATGTAAGCTTCATCCCACTTTTTAGCCATGCGAGATATAACGCCGATTTATAAGCAGGCAACCATTTTTACACGAAAATTGCAAGATATATCCTATTGTCGTAAATGTGTTTTGATTCTGTTGTACACAGTATATCAAAATTAGGTCAACTTATCACCTATCAGTTTCTTAGCAGAATTCCCAAAAGTCAAATAGATACATGCCCTGCTTGATATGGTACATTTCTTGCATAATCCGTTGGATGCTGCCACAATATACCCAGTCGTTGATGGAGTGTTATGTTTATTCTGCGACACCGGTTTTTCATATGCATACTTACCACCGTCTATAAGCAACCAAAATATTTTCGGGTTTGTTATTGGGCCATGTGCACTCTTGAGCTAACAAAGTCTGACATTACACGTTTTTTGTAAAGTAGTAAGGTAGCGTATTCTAAGGTAAACAAAAAGTTGACAGCTCTGACTTTCAGTGTGTTCTCCTAAATATTGCCCATATATAATTCAAACCATTACGCACAAAGAGCGGATCCAGGAATATCTATCCTATTATTATTGAATGAGTGAAGAAGTGATCATATCTTTGTGCCACCAGCAATTTGTCAGGCTGGTTTGCTTTGATACGTCATCTCCTTTTCACATACTTATGAATTGTTTAGAGAATTAAGATAGGATATTAGTTTGAATTCCATTATGGAATATAAAAGACACTCTTCGCACATATATATATATATATATATATATATATATATATATATACATATATATATGTATATATATACACATATACATACATATATACATATATATATATATATATATATGTATATATATATATATATATATATATATATATATATGTATATATATATATATATATATATATATATATATATATATATATATATATATATAACCACAGATGGTACGTCATCCCCGTTTCACATACTCATGAATTGTTTAGACAATTATGATGGGATATTACTTTAAATTCCATTCTGGAATATAAGAGATACTCTTCAAACGTATATATATATATATATGTATATATATATATATATATATATATATATATATATATATATATATATATATATATATATATATATATATATATGTATATGTATATATATATATATATATATATATATATATATATATATATATATATATATATATATATATATATATATATATATAGGGAGAGAGAGAGACAGAGAGAGTGAGAGAGAGATGGTACTTTTGTACCAACGGCAAGAATGGCATATTGCGTTAATGATACTGAATCTGAATTGTTCCCTAATATTTCATGTATAAAACAGAACAAGGCAAAAAGCAAAGATACAAAACAAACAAAAAATGAACGGAATAGCAAAAAACAAAAACAAAAAACAAGAAAAAAAAACAAAACAAACAAACAAACAAACAAAAAACCGACAAAAGACACCCCCCTGAGAAAAAAAAATCAAAGCAAAAGCAAAAAAAACAAAAAACAAAAAAACTTGCGAGTATTTGTCTTTCTGTGTTATATTTACATTCGCGGTTAGTTGGTGCATTTTGTAACAATACAAATATACAAACGACCCTTTATATGGCAAGTGCCTTATGCCCACAAAGGCACAAGCCCGAACGTAATGGGCAGTTATATGATCACACCTTGAGCCAGGAACACTTGTAATGCCATACTGCAACGGACGGTCGTATCACTCAGTTGTTCTTTGTATATTCAGCAGCCCCTTCCGCTTCAGCTCTTCTTGTCATTATGATGCATTACTTATGTGCTTAGATGAAGCATTTATCGTTTTTGGGAGGAAGTCATGAAAGGAATCAACAAAATGTTTGTTACATTTAAAGAAATTATTGGTGTATTAATGTTGTCATATTACTCCCTCGTGCCTTCTGACTGTGATTTGTGGCTGTACACGTTACATCAAAATTCCCACAAGTAAATAACTATGAACTCACAGAAAAGTATTTTATCGATAATAAGTGTGCTAGTTTTAAAGGTAATGAATCTGTAAATGCAAAAGTGTCGAACCTTGCGAAAAGTTACTAGTACGCATTAAAGAAAGCCTCGTGGCTCTTTGCATACTTGCTACAATTAGCTATCACCGCGAGTTTGGCTGTTCTCAACATTTGCCAAAATGAACGTTATCTCATCATGGCATGAAACAATTATACAGAGAACATCCATACCCCCAACTCGCTGTGCGTATTCTATATTAACTCATTTGACATAAAATACTGCATAAAATGCGCAGTAGTTCTACGATGTACACCAGACGGCGTGCTAAGTAGCTGATTCTTTAACCTTTCTGGAACCTGCAGAGTTGGACCATACATAAGACGCAGTACCACAGCAGAAGCTACAAAGAAAAACCCAAGTTCCAATGAAGGAAAACTCTTGGTGGGATATGGTTCAGGTATATTACACACTGTTTATGGCTTGCCTTTTATACTTGACAGCGATGAAGTAAAATCCTTTCTCGACAAAAACAATCAGGCATATAAGATAAACAATGTATTTGTCGGTCGTTGTGTATTATCTATCTCTCAGATAAGCGGATTCGTAATTGAGTAATTCATTCTAAAGAGATGTCATACGAAATTGGAAAAAGTATATCATTTAATATCCTATAATAAGACGGTTTTGACATACACACACTGACCATATGCATATATATATATATATATTATATATATATATATATATATATATATATATATATATATATATATATATATATATATATATATATATATATCGCATTGTTATATTGGAGATACCCTATTCACTTGCAGGCTCTCCAAACGGCGATTACTGGGTCCTGGAGACAAATTACAAATCCTTTTCGCTAGTATATTCCTGCACCCAGTTCCTATTTTTCAATTTTCAATTAATGTGGATCTTAAGTCGCACGAAAACGCTCGACCAAGCGACTTACGACACAATGATAAGCAAGGCCGCAGGATACGGTATCCCAGTGGGGTGGATGAGAAAGACAGTGCAGGATTGCAACAACTAATACAGAATTGTAAATTTTGGAATTGTGTCCGCCAGATGACACACTTGTTTACGAGTTCGTTAGTGAAATAATGTGTTTGTGTACAATAGGAAACCTTTTGAGTGGTCAAATTATGTGCATGGTTAACCTGAATCACATCTTGGGACAATAACGTATTTGAAATATATTCGTAGAACAATTTACCTTCCTTTTGCCTTCTCCGTTACCATGGCGTTTCTGGTTCAAGATACTAAATTATTGAACTGGTTAGAGAGGCCTAGTTTTAAGGCAATACTACTGACATTTCTGAAATTGTGCCTCTTGGTCTCCTCGGTGTCTGGAAGTTGCCACCCTCTGAATTTTAACAATAGGTATCACTGCTTAATGTCTTCAATATATTTTTATGTCTTGATGAACACCTATGGAACTATACATTTCCTGAATGGACAGCAGATGGAAGAACATTGACAGGACCTGTGTTTGTTTGCATGTACTACTTCACTAGCAATGAATTAAAGTAGAAATGTTGACGAAGGAGCCTGGAAAAAAGGACAGACTTGTGGTTTGTGCTGGGGCTATTCATTTGTGCTTTATGTGTGTAAACGAAATAATTGTGTCATTTGTGCAGCTCATGGCTAGAATAAACATGTCCACAAAAATATTTCTCATGTCTCAATGTCTATCTTTCGCTTCCTTTTTCATCTGTGTTGGTGTATGGTACTGCCTCTGATGGACTAAGCAAAACTATGCTAAACCCTAAACCAAAGGATAAGAGAAAGGCACTGAGTAATTCTGACAATTACCGTGGTATTGTGTTAAGTAGTATTCTCGAAAAACTATCTGACTGGGTCATCTTCAACGATCATTCTTATACTCTGTGCACCTCTGATCTGCAATTTGGATTTAGAACCAACACAGTGCACTTATACATTGCTTGAATGTGTCAATAATTACACCTCTCATAATACCAACATTAATTTGGTTTTTCTCGATGCCACTTAGGCGTATGACGGAGTGCATTATGTTAAATTGTTTACGTTACTGTTGCAATGAAAATTACCTCCCATATATGTTTGACTATTCCTTAAAATGGATACTGTACAAAATGTACGTGCTGTTTGGCGTAATGTAGCATCAGATGCTTTTTCATGTAAAAATGGGGTCAAACAATGAGGTTTGTCGTTATTAGTGCGACTAGAAAAATCAGGCCTCTGCTGCCACATTGGTAATACCTTTCTTGGTGCCTTCGCTTTTGCTCATGATCTGGTCTTATTATCCCCTACTATGTGTGCCCTTCGTAAGTTATTGGATATCTGTGCTAATTTTACTTAAGAGTTTAATGTGGTATTTAACTCCAACAAGGGCAAGTGGATGTCATAGTCCTCAACTGAACCATGCAACTCATTATCTTTGGGCGGTGAACTCGTTAAGAAAGTTCAGGAATTCATTCATCTTGGTCATCTGATTGGTCCAAATTCCACTAGAAATAATGTTGATCTATGCATCAGCAAATTTTATTCTGAGGTAAACTTACTCATGGCTCAGTTCGTTGACATGTTTGTTTGCACCAGATTTTTGTAGCATGGAGGAAAGCTATACGTTTCATTTGGCGATTGCCTGCCAGGACACACTGCAATTTATTGCCGTTGATTTCAAGTGACTGTCTATTGAAATCAAATTGCACAAACGATTCTTTAAATTCGTACATAGTATACTTGATAGCCAAAATGAAGTTGTAAATTTATGTGCCTGACTGACTTTGGCTGGAAGCCGTTCAGCTACTGGCAAATCACTTAATGCTCTACTAGCCAAATATGAGATAGACAGTTATCTGTTTGTAAATTGCAGCTCCTTCAAGCGAATTAATGCCATGACCATCAGTCATACCCAGTCAGTGAACTCTGTGACCAGACTAAGGTGTCCCTCATACCTGAGCTCTGTGACATTCGTGACAGGCGACTTAGTGCAATATTGTGTCATACTGAAGTTGATGACCTTGTTGAGTATTTATGTATCAGATAACTTTATTTATATACTTTTTCTAATGCTTAAGTTACAACCTGCTTGAACTGTGTACAACTAGTACGAAAATAAAGATATATATATATATATATATATATATATATATATATATATATATATATATATATATATATATATATATATTATATATATATCTGCTGCATAATACTCCTAACAAGACTGTTCATAAACATTGTTTTGGTACATTTTGGTTGTCACATAGCACTGGGTTCGGCGAGGTGAAATGTACTGCCATTTGATAAAAGGAAAAAAAAAAGAAAAACAAAAAATAAAAAAACAAAAACAAACAAACAAACAAACAAAAAATAAAAAAAAAACAGAAACAAGTTTTTATTTGCTCACCGAGTTCTAATATAATGTGTTTTGCATTAACGCAACCTTCCTTCATGCATTAAATATTAGCGGATGGCATTGGCGCAAAGTGTAGACATAATTTAGATACATCTCACACGAGTAAAGGTAATTCATCGCAAAACTTTAGGAATTTCACTTCAAAATAGCATTAGTGTGATTGAAAGTGCATATGTTGATATGAGAGAGAGAGAGAGAGAGAGAGAGAGAGAGAGAGAGAGAGAGAGAGAGAGAGAGAGAGGAGAGAGAGAGAGAGAGAGAGAGAAGAGAGAGAGAGAGAGA
The DNA here is from genome assembly GCA_964020975.1 of Hermodice carunculata. Lineage (NCBI taxonomy): Eukaryota > Metazoa > Annelida > Polychaeta > Eunicida > Amphinomidae > Hermodice > Hermodice carunculata. Next base: position 62,319,239 of record OZ026625.1, read on the forward strand.
GAGAGAGAGAGAGAGAGAAGGATGAGAGAGAGAGAGAGCATTGATGGGCTGCGATGTCTGGCCGAAAAATTGTTTACATTTCCAATTGAATGGACCAATATGATGTAAATGAACGTTAGCCCAACAAAACTATCGAGGCTGAACGTAGTTTTCCCTCCTCTCCGTAACTTAGCTCCTTGTTTTAACCCCCTACAACTATTTGTGACATATAACAATAAGTCTTAAGAATACGTAAAGTGTGTCTTTCAGCTTGGTCCAAAATTAGCAATTTCGCATTTAACATGCTGGGGCTGATTTCAAATTATTTCGAACTACGTATGGTTGAATTTAAAGCGTACTAGGCCCTTTCTTGATACTGTATAAACATAAACTATTTTGTGTAAAGCACCCTTCATTATTTCCCCTCTGTCAAGAAATAAGTGGACGTTTATTTACTTTCAATGGGTCGTCACCAAATGGCTGTATTGTAAAGGTTTTTCGTGGCGTTGTCGAGGTCTGCTTTCTGAAATAAATATCTAAGTGCCGATGCTTTGTCCATAAGAATATTTCTATGGGCATACATGAAACACGACAACACACAGGAAAAGCGTTCTTCTGTTTCTCAATTTTCTAGCACCTGGGGGGGGGGGGGGGGGCGGGTGAGGGTGCGGACCATTGCAGCGCAAAACAGTTGCAGGTCTTTCCATGCAAATGACGTGTGTTATGCGGCAATTTGTAATTACAACCTTTTTTAAATGAAAGATGAGCAGAAATCTGCATTAATTTGTAATACTTGAGGCAATTTGTAATAAGTTGCATAATAACATCTTGCAGCAAAATGTAATAAATCAGATGTGCGTGGTTTTTTAATAACAGCGAGCTGTAAACTGTAGTAAAAAAAAAAGAATCGTATGGAACTATCATTTTATCTGATTTTCATTACAATTTTTCTTAGGTTAAACGCTTTCTTGAAAGCTGAACAAAAAATGCCCTGCGTTGCTAGACATTGTGACGTTCTGTAGCAAATTGATTAAATTCTCATTCGCTTCTTTCGTGTAAAGAGGTATAAAGGTTTGCTGAGACGACCCATGTTAGCAACGTTGTTAAAGATGGACAGTCTCTACAAGACAAACGAATTTACATGGATAAAATATCATATAATTGGAAAGAAGGGATTTCAGCCGATCCTATTTATAATTTTAAAAAAGGGAATAAGTAATGGACAGAAATAGTCGTAAAACAGGTATCAACTGACACCTTTTTTTATTAGAATTATATCACACTTCCAATACTCATAAGTTTACACGGCCACTGCATTTTAATGTTACAGCAGAAGGTGCCACAGAAAGAGGTTAGAGTGTTGGATTATAGGCCTACACATTTGATAAGTTCTCCATTAATGCTCTTATAGCATGACCCTTAAATTTTGTTATTGTTTCCAGTCTGTCTGTTGCTTTGATAATTAGACTTATGGATCGTATCACTATATTTTGACATAAGGCCTAATTTTCATGATATAATTTCAAGATCCTTTAGGCCGAAGCCTTTCTGTGTCACCTGGTAGGTCTATAGAAGATATGCCTACTTATTCAAAAAGGGCAGATATTTGTTTATGGTATTATGTAAATACTATTTTATCCCATGTAAGGGGCCTATTTAGAATTTAATTCCTGACATATTATGCCATTGCAAACTTTTGTAAACATGTTTGACATCTTAAGATGCGGGCGACGATAAACACAGTGGAAGTATTGAAATCTGTAGGCCTATCTATTTTCCTACAGTTTCCTCTGTTGTTATTTTAATCTTCTTTTGACCTAACCACTTGTTTGTCCTAGAACAATGTCTGGGCATGAGAAATAGATGCCTCAAAATTCATCATAATGTTAAACGGTGTATTCCTATTATTTTCCTATACATTCATCTGTGGTTACTTTTTGGTGCCATTTTTGATGAATTTTGATATTGGGTCCATTTTCTTATGATTAGGCCTAACACAGTTTTAGGTCTTCACAAATAAAATTATCAAGGCCTGGCCGTGTTTAACTTTTTTATCAGGAGGTCCAACTTATGCATCATGATGCATAACGTGATTTGGGCGATCCATGTTATCTGTGATTGCTATATGCCTAAGTATCTAGTCGATAGTTCTAAATGTGATTAAATTTGTGACAGGCTTAAAGATTGATGGATTAGCCGTGATGTGGAAAAGCGTTTTACAAATTACAGGGCCCTGCAAGCCTAATGAAGAGCGGATATCCACACTCCTCTGAAATACACTTTCGGACGAGTCCAAGTGGGCAAGGCTTAGATTGGAAATGTTGGTCCTAGTGTTTGGTGATTATTGGCCATTTGATCAAAATGGCAAAAACGCAACAGAGATCCCACTGGGTTTTTGGATGTAAGCCTGAAATATGCAGGGCGGTATAGTAAATATGCAAAAGTCTGTATCAATTATAAAAAAGAAAAAAGAAAAAGCAAGTTGCATTTTATAGAAGACAGTAGCATTCATCTTTGTGACACTAGTATGGGTATGATCGTTCGGTGAAACGGTTCCTCGTTCAAAATATTTGGCTTTGAATAGCTTGACTTGAGCTTAGCGAGGCTCTCCCCCCCCCCCCACCTACTCCTAGCAGGAAACTCATTATTTCCTGCCCCTGCTAAGTTGCGTGCTAAATGTTAAGAATTTGCTAAAAATCAGGAAATGCCAGCAGCACCGTGTAGTGAACTTACTTAATGGATATTGAGTCAATGGAAATCTCCCGGGGGTGGGGGTACTTCCATGTAGGATTGTATTGGGTATGTTCCCCGGGAAAGGCCCTGTTTTCATTACTCCCAGGATTAGAAAAGGCTCCCAAAATGTGCACTCCTGGATTAGGATAGGGGTAACAATTAGGATGCACCAGTGCAGCACTCCTTTCAACACATTACATGATTAAGAAAGGGTACCTTTCTACATCTGGTGTAGGATTAAGATAGGGTATTGTATAAAAATGTCCCAGGCACACACCCACCCTGATGTTGGGTGTGTGCGCCCCCCCCCCCCCTTCCTCTGCATGTTAGAAAGGAATCAAGCACGCGCTTAGGTTGAAGTTGGATTTACCACAAACACCCATAAACTCTTTAAAAAACGGAAATTACAGCGCCACCTTATGGATAAATTCAGCTTGAGGGATACTCAAAATTTCCCCATGCAATTTGTGAGGTATTAAAAAGGCAGATTTAAAAAAGATTCTTTTTTCTATATTTACCAACCTCCCCATTTTTTAAAAAATCTAAAAATCATGGGAGCGAAACCATTTCAAAAGACATGGAAGCCACATACCAAAGATACTTTCCCACCACATTAGAAGTGAATTTGACTGATAATTTTTGGAGAGGTTAAATGGTGAAGTACCATAGGAATCCCATTGACTTAACATAACCCTAAATAAAAATTTTATACATTACCCACAATTACTCCAATTGAAAAGAAATTATCAAAACTCAGTTAGCCAAAGCAACGCGACGTGCTCATCGACTTTCTTTGACCCTTGCACTTGAAAAATTTCTGCCAAGTTTCAGTATAATCTGAATGAGGAATTTGGATTAGAAGTTCAAAGTAGCAAAACACACAAAACATTTAAAAAAAAAAAAAGGGGGGGGGGGGGAGCGCAAATACTGGCAACACCATTTTGTTGAAAATTTAAGGTGTAGGGGTCCCCAGACGTTTCCTGTGCAATTTCAAAGGAAATACCGAAGCTATTTGCAGAAGATTTAATTTGGCCATGATTGAGCCTAAAAAAAAAAGAAAGAAAGAAAGAAAATCACTGGAGCGTGACCATGCAAAAGCTTTGTAGAGACCCACCCAGAGTATATCCCTACCAAGTTTGAAGAAAACTATCCATCGGTTTTGGAGAAGTAGTCGAAAATGTGAATTGTGGACAACAGACGACAGACAGACGGGCGAGGGACGAAGACCTTCATCGTAAGCTTGGCTGACTGACAAGTCAGCTAAGCTTTATATTTTCCTGTCCAGTCCTTTGACTGATTATCATATTAGCAAATATGTGGAAGTTTTTATATTTTGCAAGATATTTTTATCACTCTGAATGATCATAAAAATCGTTGGAAATGCTTCATAAAATTTCGATAAGTTAAGGTCTTGGAAATTGATGCAATTTTCCATTCATTTTGTGTAAAGCTAGAATTGATAAAGGATAGCGAAGTCCATGAGATGACCCTTGCAAGCAGAGTACCGGACGTTCACGACCTAACTGATTTACATCGATACGAACCGCCATTTATTTCGATCCAGTGAGGAGGCGCCACTCTTTGTGCACTGAGAGCTAACGTTTTAAGAGGAACAGTTCATCTTAGAAGGGGCGTGTGTGTAAACATGTTTGTGAAGTAGTTTGGCCGGAGCTTGCTGTTGAAACCAAGGGCCCAGAATACGAAGGAGGGGGAGGAGAACTCGCCTTTCCGATTGTGTCCGACATATTTCCTGCACTCCGCAATTTTGATGAATATCGAGATAATAGATATTTAGTCATAATGTGAAGGTGTTTTGAGGTAACTTTGCATGTTGACTCAATTTGGGAAAATATAGATTTGATGTTTTATTTAGGTAGAAGGGATTTCACGTTTTCCGAGTTCTTTTAACAGTACTAAAATTTATACGCCAATTGATGTGATTAATTAAAAAAAGAAAAGAAATTGTACATCTATAAGAACTTCAACAACTGACGGGGTTCATCTCAACAATACCTGTTACATTAGTGTGGGCGGAATAGAAAGAAAATTCAATCAAAGCACCTCGGAACTTCTGAAAGTCTTTGCATTTAATAAATATATGGTCGAGCTTTGAAGAAAACACTTGTATTGAAATGAGTATTAAAGGAAATGTTTTTCAGGGCTCCAGTATGTTTATTACATTTTATTGCATTCTGATCACGCACATGATGTATTAAATTTTGCTGCAAAATATCATTACAAATTGTAAAATGTAATAATATTACATTTTGCCGCAACTTATTACAAATTGCCGCAAGTATTACAAATTAGTGCAGATTTGTGCTCGTTTTTTATTCGAAAAGGTAGTTATTACAAACTGCCGCATAACAACGTAGATGACGTAGCGTTGGTCAGCACATTTGACGTAGCGTACACAAGCACCTGCACTGCGCCACCAAACAAACAGACCAGGGAGACTACTAAGAAAAATATGGCATGCCATGTCCAATTTTACTATAAGCTATCAGGTATCGGCTATTTTCCTATTGATATGCACAAAATGAATTAATACTGTACCATAACTTACATAAAGTGATAAATTTCAACTTCAATTTCATTTTTGATACGATTCTTTCAATGCCACGTTTTGAATTGAGTCATCAGCTTTTTTTCGGGGCGCTTTGAGCGCAATGCACTGAATGCCCCCGAGAAAAGTTATTGAGCGGGACTATTGTATTCTATCTAGGCATGTTGCTACTTTAATGGAACGGCTTTTTACAAGGGTCATAAATCTAGCGCCCTCATCATACTTCAGAGCACTTCGTTTTCAGTAGTTCGACTTAAGTGGCAATTGGCAGTGAAAGAGTTAAGGAAGATGTCGCATCATCACATCAGTAGCAGCGACCGTCAGTGATTTCGATGCTTTCATGGGTGGCGGATATGGCCCTTCACGGTGTCATAGGGTAAAAGCCCTAGCTATGATGAATATTGTATTGAAAATTGAAGTCTTATGTATTTTCAAGTTTGATTTAAAATCTGTTAAATTTTCCCATTGCCGTGTCATTACCATAAATATCAAGTTATATTGCCACATGTCTTATTTGGTGTGTGTCACGTGCCTGGTGTGTTTTTTGTTGAACCACCTCTGAAGATTATAAAATTTAATTACCATGACATTAAGTTTGCTAAGTTTTATACTTATCACAACACACACAGAGCGCGCACACACACACACACACACACACATACATACACACTCACCACACAAATACACTCACACACACACATATATATATATATATATATATATATATATATATATATATATATATATATACATGTATACATTTGTATTTATGTATAAAATTTACACATAGCTACATCATTTTTAAACCTAAGTTAATTGTAGGAAAATATGTTGTGACACCGTATACGTGTTCCTGTTACAAACGACACGTCTAAATAGGCTTCAGGCTACTTATAAATAGGTCACTTGTATCGTTGTAACAGGTGATTAAATGTCCACTGAAGAGTAAGGGCTATGGTGTTCACATGCCTGAAGCTGCTTCAGTACTTTGATACATATCCACAGTTGCTGTTGCAAGCATTATACACAATTTGTGCCAATGCAGACCACACGCAGTTTTTTTTCTTGTGAATCAGGTTAATAGCTCCAGACAGTTGTCCCATGCTGCGAAGTCTCTTCACTTTAATAAGTTAGTGGCGTGAAATCTGTCTTCGGAATTTTCTGGGCGGCAAGGTAAGAAAAAGGACAAGAAAATCCCTTTTCGGGCTCTAAAAATTAATGTTACGAAAATATTTAGGTAGGCTTTGGGGTTAAATGACATTTCATTATATTTCCCTGCCGTGTTGCTTTTCTTTTTTTTTTTCTTTTTTGTAATTTTTGTTTTAGACCCTTCATAGACCTTCCGAAGGAATGACAATATTTTTACAATGGAAAGTTTTACCCCCCGCCAAAATAGAAGAGTGAGTCAGCAACTGTCAAAATTAAAATAACAGATAAAAAAAAAATAAAAGAAACCCGCAAGAAACGCCCCCGAAAAGCGAAAAAGAAATTATAGACTTATTAACCAGAAATTAAATGATAGATTGATTCTGCTTGAAAAAAGACAAAACAAAACAACCCCACAAGAGACAAAAACAAAAAACAAAACAAAAACAAAGAACAAAACAAAACAAAAAACAATAACAAAAAAAAACCAAAGTCAATAACAAAAAGAAAAAAACAAACAGCCCAAAACAAAAAAATCAAAAAACAAAAACAAAACAAAACAAACAGCCCCCACAAAAAACAAAAAAAAAAAAGAAAAAAAAGAAAAAGAGAAAAAAAGAAAAAAATAGAGCCGCCTCTCATCAGCGACCTACCACAGGTGTTCCAATGGTTCGTTTATCTCTTTCAGTGCCACCCGCGACTTAAGTCAAACTAATTATCAGGAACTCCTCTAAATTATAACAGGGACCATAGAGTCTTGTTCCCTGTAAAAAGACATTTCAGTCAAGGACCAGCATTCCTGACGTTGCATAGAATATAAGAGTCCAGTTCAACAACTTTCCTCGGCATAATTTATGCGCATTGTGCCCAAAGCGCGCCAAGGAGAGCCATTGACTCACTTAAAATGCGGCACAGAAAGAGTTAAATAAATATTGCGTACTGACTCAAAAGTGCCCACAGTGATAAGTACCCTGGAGGAAAGATCCCGAGCATGTATCTTGCATAAGGTCGATATTCAGACAGCACAATAGGTCCCCTTGATCCTCGGAACATTGTATTACATGTATGGTGGTAAATCCTCTTACCAAGTCTTTTTGGGAGATTTAGGCGGCTCTTTGATCCTTCAAATGACCTCTCATAACCTACTTGCTGCTGTTCCCTTGTAGTCTACAGTATTTTTTTCTCAATACAATATTTTTATAAAGGTTGAATTGAGAATTGCAGAAGGGGCCAATTATGATCACATGGCCCACACTTTTCTTCCGTGGCTTTGGGCGCCAAGCATCCGAAGAGCCCAATCCGCGTCAAAGAAGGCAGTACATGGAGAAAAACAGTTGATAACGTTTTCCAAAGAAGTCAAAGACTACATGGCTGTTTTTGTTTTTTACGATAAGTGCTAGCCGATTTGCATGTGTGCCTCATATACTGTAAAATCATTTATCTTCCTATAGTATATATTATAATTGGCACCAACTGACTAAAAGAGGTCAGAAGGAACACATACAGTTCGAATTTAACAATCTCCATAAAGGGCTCAGTCGAAATGCTGAGACATGAATGAGATTGATTGGCTACCAGCCCGCCTCGGTTCCAAGCTAAGCCTTAGCCTGTGACGTCACCAAAATACACAAAATCCAACATGGCGGCCATGATATTAACTGGTATCACATACAAATAAGAAATTTGCAAAAAGTGGTACAAAAGATGTGTTATGATCTCTTACCTTTATATGTTCTCTTTCCACAGATTTAAATCCACATTATGGTATTATTCCAGTCTAATAATAGGGCCATGGTAGTCCAATATGTCCATTTCATTTTTGATCTGTCAGCCATTGCTGACCCTAATATCCAGAAGTCATGTACATGTAATTTGATCAAATTTTGTACAAGCAATGTGATGACAAAATGTTTTGCCATCTACTGCAAAAATACTTTCCTGATGCAAGCAGTCAGATGTAGGTCCAAATTAGAAAGAAATAATCTTGTGACCTGACTTTGAATTTCAACCTCTAAAATCCGCCATTTTGCAAAAAAATCCACTTTTTCTACAAAGCTCCACTTTTGTACCATGGGGTCTATTCCCGGCAATTTGCAACAAGAATGCACTGCCAAAGCATACAGATCCATAATCCAATGGGGGTGGTGGGATAGTGACAACCCTGTGTCCACCTTTCAGCCAAAAACGAAGGAACCCCAAAATGACATATTTAGGGGGTAGGGCCCTTTGAATTTTGATCAAACCTGTACAATTTGCCCTAGAATGCTCAAATATATTTTTTTCACAACTTAAAATATCAGTAAGTATGAAAATTAGCCTAATCTATGTTATTACAGAAAAGGTTTTATTTTATCAGTAGTTCTAAACCCCCATTACTTCTGATAAAATGGACTGTTCTGTTATTCAAATTGGACCACTTGTATCTTGAAAATTTAACCCAATCCAGCCCAAATTTATACCCTCTTGAAAAGCATGAACACTTGTTGGTCAAGTTACAGCATGAAAGGGTCATGGATCTGTTTTAAATTAAAATGCCAGAGCAGTATCTGGTTGGTGGGTGTTCTAAACAGGCATCTCTTGTGTCTTCAGCAGGGTATCGGGTGACAGGATGCTCGTAAAATGACCATTAATCGTAACCCAATAAATGCACTGACTGTTATATACAGTAAAACCTCTCTAACCGAACACCTCCATATACCGGACACCTCTCTATACTGAACACCATTTCTAGGTCCCGAATGTATACTTCCAATGTTAGCAAACTTCCCTATACTGAACACCTCCCCTTACTGAACACTTTTTTCAGGTCCCAAGGGTGTTCGGTATAGGAAGGTTTTACTGTAAATGGTAAATGACTTATCAGACCCCTTTCATGTGATCCGCGAACACCTCAACACTCCCAAATAGCAGGGACTAAGATGTGCCCATGCGTCTTTGTTTACATAAGCACTGCCCAGCAATGGAACCGAGAACGAGGCTGCTGATTTGACCCCTAATCTAGCATCTCATTAAACCCAGGTCAGCATCTCGACTGGCTGGAATTTTACAATCATATGGAGTCCTATCATCCAAATCTATAGGTATTCATCCTGCATATTATATAACAATTCTGAAAAGTGTTTTTCATCCGCAAATTCTGAGTTTCATGGAAAGAATGTTATACAAGGAGCCTATTTATACAGGAACATGCTGAAATATGTCAGCATTAAAATTGGTAAACTATCAGTCTTATTTTGTACCAGATGGATATTTGGATAATACTCTGTTATGTTGCATTACGTCAAAATGGTGGAATGAAAATACATCATACAAAGCATATGCAGTGTAAACTAAACACTAACGTTTTGAACAAAAGTTGACGTAATCAAACCAAAAATACCAACTCACAGTGCTGAAATTCACTTCTAATGAAGACATTTTTATAACAGTAATGTGTTAGACAGAGAGGAGATAGCTATATTTTCGCTTTAATTAGATCATTACCTGAATCAAGATCATAAGCAGTGGAGTTTAGAAGGAGCAGGCATGGTTCGATACAAACAATATGTATGAGTGACTAAAACTCTGAGCATGAGTTTTTTAAGGCATAAAATTTGAAATGTTTAGCAACGTTTCATTTATACACTCAAGAACTTGTTTTTCATTGTGCCGGGTACGTATATGTGGAAATATATCCACATCCTTAGCGTGTAAACTTCGGACATTATGACTAGAAAATGGCGGATTTTCTTTCACATGAGTTACACTTCAATTTGTCATAAAGATATAACTGGCTGAGTTCCAATTTAGATTATACAAATCATGGGCAACATAAACTAAACGTTATTTTTACTCTTCGGCTAATTTGATATAATTTGATAGAAAATACCAAGATACGCTGTTAAATTCGATACTTATTATATGGAGACAATTTTCAACATGCTTTAACAATGTACTCGGCAAGGGAATGCCTTATCTTCTCTATGCTAGGAAATATCAATAGATGCACCGTTCTTTTTTTTCATCTTATTTTGGCCTTACATATGTTGCATTTACTCAGTGCTGTGGCAGTATTTAAAAAAAAAAACAAAATTAAAATTAGATTAAAGAGCTCGTACGTCAGCGGACTTAAGCTTTCTGTTTCATGAGACATGGCCTTTTTGACCTCATGAGGGTTTTATTGCAACTTTGTCCTTGTTTCTTATCTGTTTTACGGGCAGTAAGTTTGACTTTTACCAGCTTCAGTGAAACTGTTATCCTGTCTGGTGTTTTGTACTAGTGTGTAACAAGTTTCAAATTTGTATTTAGTGTTTGCTAACATTTAGAGCCAACCTGTATTCATTTCATCAAAGTATGTACAAATCAAAATTTCTACAATCTCGAAAATCTGTGCAAGAGACAGGTTGCAGAGATGTAAATTGGTAAGCAAAACAAAAACAAAAGAAAAAAAAAAAAAACAAAAAAAAAAAAAAAAAAAACAATAAAAACAACAACAACAACAACAACAACAACAACAACAACAACAACAACAACAACAACCCCAAATACGGGGTTTCGTTCAGCATAAACATTCACATAAATGCCTGAAATAGGTATTCGTTCGTTAAATGTTTGTAGTTTGTCAAATAATAAAACAGAAGTGCAGTCTTCTACTTTTAACAAAACAGTAGGCATTCAGTTTTCATACTACAGGAGACATACAGTACTCTTGAAATAAAAAGGCGGTGGAAAAATAAGGGGGTGGGGTCGAAATTGTGTTCACCCATGGTGAAGGAAGTGCAAGAGGAGTGTGTGTTATGTTTTAAAAATGACTTGACACGCCCTATCTGTTAAAAAAAAGAAAATTTAGAACAATAAAAAGGCAAAATGTTAAATAGATGAAAATCATAGAAAAACAGACATGGGCCACAGTTTATTGTAGGAAGTTACAAAAGCAGAAGTAAGAGGCGAAACAATTAGATATGCAGCCCAAAAAAGAAGAAAACTTTATTAAATGAGATAGAGTTACTACTGACAGAAAAAAAGAGCTTGAACACCAACTGACTCAACCTAACTTAATAAAGATGATGGAATTACTCCAATAGCTGATAAAAAGAAAACAATGGAGATGCTAATTGAAGAAAGAACGAGGGGAGCCATAATCAGAAGCCGAGCCAGATGGTATAAGCAAGGTGAAAAGCCCACACGTTATATTTTCAATTTAGAAAAAAGAAACTATAATAGAAAAGTGATGGATAAATTATTACAAATGAAAATAAACTTCTAACACATCCCAAAGTAATATTAAAGAACAGAGAAATTTTTATAAGGAATGTATACCACAGATATTCTCCCACAAAGAGATGATGATAGTCATGAACTATTTTTCCGAACGGCAACAATGAATCGGATGATACCAGCAGCGGAGCTGTGAAGGATTAAAAGGCCAAGAAATAGCCGATGAAATTAAAGCATGTCCAACAATAAATCTTTCGGCTCCGATGGGCTCCCAATTGAGTTTTATTAAATATTTTGGGCAATAGATTTTTTTTTCCCATTAATACAGTCATGAAAGTTTTAAAGCAGGTAGATGTTCTGCATTACGGCGGGACGGCATCACTAATCTGTTGCTGAAACAAAATGGAGATGTCCTACATCTAAAACCCTGGCGCCCAATATCTTTACTTCAGACTGATTACAAAATAATAGCTAAGGTGCTTGCTAAAAAAATGAAAAAAAAAAAACATTTTTACCAGATTTAATTCACAATGATCAAACGGCATTCTGAAAGAACAGATATATTGCACAAAAACGTCGGGAAATTTTAATAATAATTGAAACATGTGAAGAAGAAAATACTCCATGAAAATAAGCAGCAAAAGACTTTGAAAAAGCCTTTGATCGATTAGAATGGTTGCATATGACTGAATGTTAATTTAAGCCCCTCTTTCAAAAAAATGGATAAACACTCTTTACAAAAATATTTCAAGTTCCGTAATAAATAATAGCTATGCAATAGACACCTTTAAAATTGCAAGAGGTGTTAGACAAGCTTGTCCAAATTTGCCGTACCAGTTTATTCCATGTGTTGAACCACTGGCATCTGCAATACGCACTGACAATGAAATTAAAGGTATCATATGATTGGAGAAATATATATGTTAAGCCAATATGCGGAAGGCACATCACTACTCCTCTACTTTGATGAACCATCATTACGTTAGGTATTCTTTATGTTATCTAAATATCAGGATATATCTCGATTAAAAATATATATTTGGAAAAAAGCTAAATTACTGCAATTAGGCCCTCGACAAGAAACACAAGGATGTTTTAGCTCCAGGGTTAAATTTGAAATGGACAACTGAGCCAATCATAATACTAGGACTGCAGATTTTAACAAACTTTAATCAGCTTCAACAACATAATTTTGACTCCAAAGTAAAAAAAAAGTTTAAACAGACCCTAAATATTTGGCAAAGTAGAGATCGAAGTAACATACGAAAAATACATATAAAAAGTATTGCATTAACTGAGTTCTCATATTCAGCATCAATACTTCCACGACCAGGGGGAAAGTAATAAAAGAAGTAGCTGCTACTATGTTTAAGTTCCTTTGGAATGGAAAACCAGACCAAATTCAACTCAGTGTACTAATAAATACATCTGAAAATGAAGGATTAAATGTGCCCCATTTACCATCATATTTTATCTCTTTGAAAGCCTCATGGGTAAAAAGAGGTTGTGTACTGTTGAGAGAGCACAATGGAAACATTAGTTAGACATTGGATACCAATAGAAATATGTAAGTACAATTTTGATAAAAAAAAAGTTCAGTATTTCAGAAAATAAAAAGTGCTTTCTGGACCGAAATTGCAAAAAGTTGGAGTAAAACGTCTTTGGAAAGGTATCAAGGCTGTGTTATCAGTATTTGTGGTACAACAATCATATAAGAATAAGAGCAAATACGGTATATTGGAATCTGTGGGATAATGCTGGCATTAAACAAATCCATCATTTGTTAAAAAGAGATGGACAAATATTATCATATAAATAGTTGAAAGACAAATGGCATTTCAACCTAGACTTTGTTACATTTTATGGCATGTTACAAGCAATAACGAAACGTGGCTAAACATTTGCAAGACATCAAGATCAAGTAAACAGTCAAAACAATATAAATCTTCATTGTATCAACAAACCTTCGAAATCAACAGACATACCAAACATATTTACGCTACTTTTCATCAAGACTTCATATCAGCCCCACAGATAGTCTTTAATAAAAAAAAAATGGAAAACTGATATGAATATAGATCTTACGACAGTTAAAAAGGTGTGAGATTGCAAATGCAGTTTACAAAACTACAATCTCTTCTGATTTAAGAGCTTTTCTGAATCGATTTTATCACAGTTGTTTGAGAACAAATGCTTTTCTGTTTAAGATTGGAGCATTGGTTTGGGGAGAGTAATACTGATATGTTTACATTTTGTACTTCTGAGAAAGAAACATTCCTTTCTCTTTTCTGGAAATGCCAAGCTACACAAAGTTTTCTTGAAAATTTAATAATGTTGTTACACCAAGAAACGGGAACTATAGTTAATTTGATATAAGAAGAGATACTTTGTGGGTTATGCACACAATCTCTCTCTTATCTTAACATGATTTTTTTGTGTTTTCAAGCAATATATTTGGAAATGTAAAATAGTTCAAAATGTTTTTATCTTAATTAGTACTATACAAATTTAATAATTATGTTTTTTGTTTGACAGGTATTCTTTGCTCATAACCAAGCTGTGCATTTATAAGCAAAACTTCACGTATTCAGCTAATTCACCATTTGGGACGTTCATATTTATTCATTACCATGTGGACTGTCTTTGCTGAACATTTAGCTTAGACAAGGGGCCGCTACTCCAAGAGACATGTACGGATATAGGCTCAGAAATATGTTCAGAGTAGTTATCCGCTGAAGACCCTTAATTTATTTGGGCGAAAACAGCCTATGTCAAAATTCTATAGAGGAACGTGTGCAATATGGACAATATTACTTCCATATGTAAATGAGTCTATATGGGTGCCAACTTTGGAACTTTTCACGCAAAGACGTAAACGGTTTCTATACAGCCTGGCGTAAAGCTGTACGGTTTGTTTGGAAGATACCATATAACAGTCATCGCAATTTACTTCATCTTATTTGTAATGACGTACCCGTTGAAGTCCAAATACATAAAAGGTTTGTGAATTTTTTTTCATAAAATATTGAATAGTAATAATTGTTTGGTGCATGCTTGTGGTGTCTTAGCTTTAGAAGGTAGTCGCTCACAAGCATGTAATTCTTTGAATGTCATACTTCCTCAGTACAATTTAAACAAATATTCCTTCTTCAGACATGACTTGAATTTCAGCATGCAGAAAAACAATTTTTCAGTTCACGGAGAATCATCTGATGATGCAATGAGCACCGCCATATTGGTTCGTGAATTATGCCAAGCAAGAGATGGACAGTTATCTGCAATCCTGACTCGACCTGAGATTGTCGAGTCTATCTTTGACCTTTGCACAATGTGACACTACACGTATATGGCATGTGGTTCCATTCATAGCTCCTAATCATTAGAAGAGTTTAATTCGGAGCTTTTTCGACCTGCCAATTATGCTGTTGGAATGAACTGTTTGTACTGGCCGTTTTTGTGCATTTTTTCCCCATCGATACCATGTGTATTTGTTACGTACGAATAAAGATATATATATATATATATATATATATATATATATATATATATATATATATATATATATATATATATATATATATATATATATATATATAAGTAAGACAGTGACAGGTTAGCTTATGGAGGGTAAAGAATTAGGACTGCGGAAGTGGTTCTGGACAAAAAGAAACAAATGCAAAAGATAAAAGGCTTCCCTCGAGGAAAATATTTCTATATCTGTAACATCAATGTGTTGAAACAGAAAATTATATTGCAATACAAAATAGTAAATTAGAAAGACATTTTGAAAAAAATGCAAGTGTTTCTCTCTTGCCAGTTTTATAAATGAACGATAATATTTTCATAGTTAATACTATCTTAGATAACACACTCTATTCACTTATGCTTCATACACAAATAGTTCCTTTTTGCATCCCTATATCATTACTCATAAATGCTGTTTTATTGCACAGATTGTTATTGGTTTTCAGAATGAACTACTATTGTCAATTGTAATTATCAAATTGGCTCTATGTAATATGTTTAAATATCATTTATATTCCTGAGCGTAAAATTTCCCGAATTAGGTCCCAAGAAGTTTTATTTTCCAGGAATTATCTTATGATACCTCACCATATGTGTCAAGGTTCCTTTTTATAATCTAGTTAAAATACTATGTAAAAGATGATTTTGTCTTGCTACTTTATAGATTTAATCTGCCAAATCTCTAGGGAATAGGGTCTACTCGGGACAATTCGGCAATATTTATCCCTTGCGAAAATTCATGACAATAGAGTAACTGTGAATCAGTCACTTTTTGTGTTATAAATTGTGTGAAGCAGTCGACCAACAAATAATGACGATAATGATAATAATATAAAAACTACAGAAAATGTGTCACTGGGCACAGGTCATGGGGCAAAATAATAAGAGGGCATTGGGTTGAAAACCAGTGCCAAACGGGAGTGTGTGTGTGTGTGTGTGTGTGTGAGAGAGAGAGAGAGAGAGAGAGAGAGAGAGAGAGAGAGAGAGAGAGAGAGAGAGAGAGAGAGAGAGAGAGAGAGAGAGAGAGAGAGAGAGAAACAAAAACGCTTGGGTACCTACACCATATTATTCAATTCTTTCAAATAACTCTGCGACTGTCTCCAAACATGTATGTTGTTGCACCGAGAGCCCTCGGTCAACATTATCTCAAGAATTGTGGCCATTTTGGCCGCCCCAGACTTTTTTGTAAGAAGTGGGAGCTTTAAAACTAAAAAGCTTTCGGATTTTTAAAAAGACATTACGGTTTTTTCATAAGAGGAAAAACCGGAACCGAACGCCTGTGTCTATATTGTTGGTCTTCTGTGCTTGCCTGTCTCTTTTAATCATATATTTTATAAGGCCCTGCCCTCACTATTCTCTAGCGCATTTCTTTTGAAAGAGAATAAATTTTACTCAATTTCGAACATTTCATTTTGTCCACTTCAGCGAGGATCACCGGGAGTACACACAGCAGACCGTGAATGATTATCCCCTGTCGTGCCTCCCTTACCAGCTGCTGACCCGGTCGTATTATATGGAAGGGTATCGGTTAATTATGACGCAACCTTTTATCCACGACAACAGACGATCGAGGACATCAAGGATGTTGCCAGTGCGTAATCCAGCAAAACATGGACGATCAGACACGATAGGTCATTAAATTGTAATAAAACCGGAGGTGATGTAACTATTTTAATTGCTGATGGTTTTTTATTATATAGCTTTAAGGCAACACGTCCACATGTGCTTGAGCGATGAAAAATTACCAGATGCAGGTCAGTCGAACTCTCCGTCTCTGGTGTGTCCAGACCAACATGGAGAAAAAATTTCTGATAACATGTCTAACTTTGTTAGACACAGTATTCTCACAAGTAATCAAATACGGAAGTTGCCCTGACCCGGATGTAGTTCGCCATTTCAAGCCTCACAAGGTCAGTTTAGTTTCGTTTGTTTTCACACAGTCACAGTTCAAAGAGCATTGGAAATTGGTTGAGATAGCACAAGTAAACATTTCCACGCTATGCTAGGAAGGTATAAGGACATTTCTTTTACGACACAGAATGAAAGACGTACCAGGTTGATTATTGAACATCTTTATTGTATGGTGTAACGTTTAAACACCATAAACTGGCACATTTTGCTGTACATTGCACATTCATTTGCTCAAAAGGACTAACGATCAAAATCATTTTATAATTGTAAAATTACGACTTTGGTTCATTTTCGTACACACACACACACACACATATATATATATATATATATATATATATATATATATATATATATATATATATATATATATATATATATATATATATATATATATATATATATATATATATATATATCTTTGCACATCGCTTTCTAAGTGATAGCTCACTGGGTTGCTGACGATTTAACCGCATGAAGTACATGGTGCACTGTTAACGGATGTGGCTCATAAAAATATCCATATCAAACCATATATTACTCAGAATTAACAAACGTAACACATAATTCATTCAGGTATCATTTTTAACTGTATTGATATTCAAATAACAATACTCGAGCGAAAGAAGTTCAAGTGTTGCTATACAAGAGTAAACGAAGGACAAAAGCTGCTTATCCAGCGGCGCAGCAGACGACTTCTAGGCCCACTAATACCCTTTGTTCGGCCGGACCGTAGGAAAACAACACCTGCAGGAGAGAGGTGTGGTGCATTTTGCAACATAAATTTCGGTACGATTATTGTGGCAGACGACATTCCATCGCATATATTCTGCCTCGTATGTGTCTTTTTTCTGACATCTATTAAAACGTCATTTCGACTCCAATATACGTATATCATAAAGTGGAACCGATTAGCCCACAATCTCTCTCTCTCTCTCTCTCTCTCTCTCTCTCTCTCTCTCTCTCTCTCTCTCTCTCTCACACACACACACACACACGCGCGCGCGCGCACACACACCCTGTTGTGTGTGTGTCTGTGTGCGTGTGCGCGCGCACCGCCCTGTGCATACATTTGTGTGTGTTGAAAGCCTAGTCAAGCTGGTAAACTATAGAGTGCCAGCAAAAATAACTTCAAAGTTTTCGGTCAATAGTTTTCCCAGTACTTGGTGAGGAATACTTCCATAAGAAGTGTAACAATACATTTCAGTTGTGAAATTCAAATGAAACCACAGAGTCCGCGGCACAATACAAAGAGGCGAGGCCACATATACGTAATGACCAAATATGAATATCTGGGAGATGAAATGATTGTATTGTTAACACTTTGATTCTTTAATTTCGCCACCATATTCCAATCATTTTATTTTTTCATTTTATACAAATTATATTGAGTAAAAGTTCAACAGATTTGAAATTTCCTATTCATATCCTCACCCCACAGGAATATGACGCCGTGATACTGAATTCCAATAGATCAAGTACTGCTAAAGCAAATAAACATTACAACTGAGACTTAGAGTCTCAGAACGGTTTCAGACTTAGAGACTCAGACTCAGAAGACTCAGACCAGAACAAATCTATTTGACATATAATCAGATGAGTATAACAGTATCTAACAATATATATATATATATATATATATATATATATATATATATATATATATATATATATATATATATATATATATGTATATTTATAAGGATCAAATCCGCTGTCGTTGGGGCCACAAGTGGAAGATTGCTCATTTACAACACCTTGCTGGATTACCTTGAATATTTACACTGTTAAATATAATACATATATGATATATGTACAACAAGAAGGGTAGAAAGCAGTAATTTCATTAGCTGTTACATACAAAACAGTCAGGCGCAGTACAAACTCCTGATACTTGTTTATAAAGAAAAACTTGGCGTAATTAGAAAAAAAAACATGGTATGAATGTGTGTATATCTTATCAGTTATACAGGAAGAAATGCTCTGAAGCAATGACGGGAAATTTCTGGATCTGGTTCTATTATGTAAATTAAGTAATGGGGTAGGAGGGTTCTCTCTATTGCGGGTAAAATTGGTATGATTTGGTAGAGGGTTTTCCTACACATTTTCAAAATAACTGGGAAGTTCGTTCTTAGAATACTTATAGTAAAACTTGAGTGCCTTGCGTTGGAGTAGATCCTGTACTTTTAAAAGATTTAGTTGTTTGAAAAGTGGTCTGCGTGAGCATTATATTTAGCACGGCAAATTAAACGAATTTCCTTTCTTGACGGATGAAGATTCGTTCACACGAGAAACACAGGCAAGAATGACGTAGTTCAGATAAGACCAGAAAAATGAATTATATATATGCAGCAAGCGTTTCGTTGGTATATACCTACATGTATTTAGTCTCTTTAAGATTTATATTACTCTAAAAATGTATTTCCATTTTATTGTATGAGCATTCCAGTATAAATTTTCTTGAACACGTAGGCCAAGGAATGAAATTAGTCCGTTCTTGAAATTGGAAAATTGTAGATTTTTAGATTAAGTTCAAAATCTTATTTCTTTTGTGGCAAGTGAAAGATCATGTACTTTGTTATAATTTTATTTAAGGATAATTTGTTTGTTGCTAGCCAATCGTAGACTTTATTTAATTCAATATTAATGATGTTAGATGTATTTTGCACGTCCGCTCTGCAACCTAAAGGGAAAGTGAAGGAACACAAAGACTTGCTAAAGTGGTGTCATCGGCATACAAGGTAGAATTATATTTAGAAGATGCAAAGTGCATGTCATTGGTATAAACAATGAAAAGGGGACCAAGTATTGATCCTTGAGGCACACCGGTTTTATCGGTAAAGACTTTCAACAAACATCTTCGAACTGCACAAACTGAGTCATACTTGTGAGATAGCTACAAAACCAATTTAAAGCTGCATCACTGATGCCATAGTATTTTAATTTGACAATTGACAGGTCTATAAATATACGTACACCAACGGTTAGGTTTTCTGTATACTTTAGCCCATCTAAATACACACAAATTTCTGGTGCCACGCAGAAGCAGCATGGATTTTCCTTGGTTTGTAAAGGTGGTCTAGCTGCAACTGTTTATTTTACAATCACTGGGACTGAATATAATGCCCCAGCTTGTTTCCACTTCAGTTAAACATTGGCGGATGGTTTAACTAGGAAAAGCTGTCCAGCTAGAAAGGGTACATTTTGGTTCAGGGGTAAGTCAAATTGTTCTTATCTGAACCTGTACTATGAAAATTTGGTAATTATGGTTTGTTTGACAGGTATTCTTCTTTGATATGAAGCTCTGCATTTACAAGCAAAACTTCACATATTTAGCTAATTCATCAATTGCCACGTTCATATTTATTCATTATTATGTGGGCTGTCTTTGCTGAATATTTGGTTTAGGCAAGGAGCCGCTACTCAGAGAGACGTGTACGGGTAAAAGGCTCCGAAACATGTTGAGTAGTTACCCGCTGAAGACCCTTTAATTTATTTGGGCTGTTACAGCCTATGTCAAAATTTTACAGAGGAACGTGTGCAATATAGACAATAGTAATTCCATATATATACAGGTTAGACAGGGACAGGTTAGCTTATGAAGAGTAAAGAGTTCGAACTGCGGAATAGGATATTGACTACTAGGAAGTGGTTCTGGGCAAAAAAAACCCAAATACAATACACCGGTAACATGTAACTACGTCGATAAATGATGACCTATGCCTGCCATAAAAATGACGAAAACGATTGCTAGGAATGCAACAGTTAACGGACGTAGACGTATGGCCATAAGAGGGCAGTAATAGACAAAACGTGTGAATCAATAGTTCGCCCCTTAATATATATATATATATATATATATATACATACATACATACATACATACATACATACATACATACATACATACATACATACATACATACATACATACATATACATGCATATCTCGGCTACTGCTTTTAAGTTTGGGTTCCATGAATTCCAAGGCTCGGATATGTCCTAGGTATTCATGTGAAGTTTATACCTACAACAATGTGTGACTTTCATAACTGTCAAATTCGGATGGAACATAAAATTTTCTCAATTTTTTTTGTGAGTTCTAATAGGTGTCTGACGAGCACAACACAAACACGATAAATTTATCATGTTTTACCGATTTCTTTCGCAAAAGGGTGTAGCAGTATTTGTCTCGGCATGCTGATTGCGTAAGGTGGAATTATGGTACTTGATCAAGTCGAATAGATTGCGAGCAAATAACACTATCCCCGCTTATAATGATAATAATAATAATAATAATAATAATAATAATAATAATAATAATAATAATAATAATGCATTAAATAAAAATGAATAAATAAATAAAATTAAGAGAGAGAGAGGGGGAGAGAGAGAGAGAGAAAGAGAGAGAGAGACAGAGACAGAGACAGAGACAGAGACAGAGACAGAGACAGAGAGAGTAGTGGCTTATTTAATGCAAATTGATTGGAAAATGTCAACATTTCCAGCCAATAAATTATCTGTGTATTTGTTTATATGCAACAGCAGATTATGAGACAGATGTATTTGAATTTGAAGGATTCAAATATCCATGTGCTGCTAAGAGTCTTCGGAAAACTGTATGTTGCAGTACTATGGGAAATGGTATGAAATTGCAAGGTTCCCAACGGCATTCGAAATGAACAGCGAGTGTGTGACTGTGGAGTACTCAAGGCTACCCAATGGCAACATAGCAGTAGAAATGAGCGGACTACAGCCAACATGGGCCTTGTATGTTATTGTTTCATAACTAGCTATTAGTAAACGGTGCCATAATGCTTAGTAAGAGCCAAGATAAGCATAATAATACTAATGTTAATGAAAATATTCAGCACACTTAATTCAAATGATGCTTACCTTATTGATCATTATATGGAGGTAGGACAACTGTGCCCATTGATAGTAGTGAAAATGGTGGTGATAATGCTCGAGAGTAAACCAAATATTGTGCTCGCCAAAAAAAAAAAAAGAAAATCGCTGAAACAGGGGTGAAAGCACTTTGTCACATCCATTCAACATTATGAAGTATAGAGTCCGACAGCGACCACTTTCTGAAATGTCAGCTCCGAAATTCCTTCCGATATACAAGATGATGATTTAAGATTTAATTAAATGGATAACTGACATATTGATTCAGCACGAGACAATTGGATATGATAGTTGAGTTTTTGATGCATATGGCGACAGGCGACCTATACTTGTTACGTCTATATTTTCAATGATGATGGTTAATACCCGTAATTGGTCATATTTTCATTTTATTCTTTAATCACTACAATTTCCAATATGCAATAAATATAATCCACTAAAAGAGAATGTAAAGCCAGCTATTGCACACAGGCTTGCTGTGTGTGCTTGGGGCACATCTTTTGATTGATGTAATGATGTACTGTATTAATGTTGTTGTAGTTCTGGCCCACTCATTCAACGAACCCTACCAGGCGAAGCCACAAAAGCATCTTTAAAAGGCGATGACGCAAAACTACTGCTGGGATATGGATCAAGTATATACTAATTTTTCCATACAGTATATATATATATATATATATATATATATATATATATATATATATATATATATATATATATATATATATATATATATATATATATATATATATACTCTCAACACCTGACTTTCCAGTAAATCATTTTCGCTGAAGATGGCGGAGGGGAAGAAAGCTTCGGAAATCAGGTGTTGAGAGTTTTCATCATAATTGAAATGGAATAAGACAAGAGAGAGAGAGAGAGAGGAGAGAGGGAGAGAGAGAGAGAGAGAGAGAGAGAGAGAGAGAGAGAGGAGAGAGAGAGAGAGAGAGAGAGAGAGAGAGAGAGAGAGAGAGAGAGAGAGAGAGAGAGAGAGAGAGAGGAGAGAGAGAGAGAGAGAGAGAGAGAGAGAGAGAGAGAGAGAGAGAGAGAGAGAGAGACTTTTTTTGGTTCACATGATTGTGAACATATATTTTCTAAAATGTATAAACAATTAGAATGATTGATGCTACGGATTGCTCAAGTCTGTCATTCTGGTAATTATACCCAAAGCTTCTAATCTTACAGCTGCCCATGATTATGTGGTGAATACAACCGACAGGAATAACTTGTAATTAATCTCACGAACACTGTAAGTAACTAGTTACAATGCGTATGCATTTAACTGAAATTCACAGCGATGTGCCTTTCCATAATAGTAGAAATACACATAAACTAGTATTACAACTTGATAAAAGAACTTTTGAAATATATTGGATCATCCATCATGTCCTGAAATTTGAACTTTAAGCTCATATAAAGATGAATATAATTTTGTCTGATTACAAAGTATTGTCATACTTTCTCACATATAAATGTATTGACAAGAACATTGAAAGACTATCTGATTCCTTGTTTTTCCACCTCACTTTTCATACAAAATTACGAAGGTTTATATATTTTAAGGTTTATATCTTTTTTCTGTAAGGCCTGCACCTGTGAGAAAGTGTGACTGCTAATTGTTGCATACCATGTAAAGATTTGATAGCTTATAAGTATATTGTTCACAACCTCACACCCCTGATTTGACGTACAATACTGCAATTATATTGGCTATGACAACATACAGTTTAACTTGCTTTATTGAAAGGCGGACACTCCCAACTTTTCCCGGCTTAAATCCAAAGGTTAATTCAAACGTAAAGTATCCACTATATTAATCATTTGTGTCTCTTGCCAGTGCCCCGTGGACCATATTGGATAGTTGATACAGACTACAATACCTACAGCCTTGTGTATGGATGCAGTCAGGTTTTCATTATGAATGTCCAGTTTCTGTGGATTCTGAGTCGTACGACAACGCTAAGTCCGTCAGAAATAAGCTATCTTACCAAGAAGGCAGCATCATATGGTATTCCGGTTGAAAGCTTGACACGAACACCTCAGAACTGTGCCAAGTAAATGAGATATGAACTCATAAAATGCATATACGGATACTTTACGTGATTTTGCTGTGAAATGAAACCCCAAACTTGACGGGAGTCGTCATCTTTGTTCAATGAAAAGACAAAAGACATAAATCATAGGGTTAAATAAAGGGCCAGAGATATGAAAGCAAACAATCAAATGAAAACACAGATCAATGGGTTAATTAAAAAAATAGTACACAGGCTCTGGTGATATTGGGCTTCCAAACATCAATGCTGACCTTGTATTTGTTGCCCCGTTATTATCAAGCACGATTGTACGATATTGACGGAATCAAGTTTGTAAAACACTGAAGTGTATATAATAAGAAGACGTACGGGTAAATCAATTTTACGGTGCATGAGAAACACATAAAATTATGTACTTGACTGGTAAGAACCTACAAAATGAATTTTGATCAACACTTCAATAGGAAGACAAAAAGGGACTTGAAAAATTTGTTGTTCCATCGTTTACAAGATTTTATGTGTGACACTGTTCATCGGGGAATGTTGGATACTAGCATGCTGACGGCATCTTTGAACCATAACACTTTGACACAACAAGTATCACAAATATAGTGATTTGTTGTCACTTGGACCACTACATCTGTGATACATGTAGTGGTCCAAGTGACAACTATGGCACACGTGTAAAACCCATCATGACGATATGTTCATTTTACAACTCTCTGGGTATACCTGTGGTCATTTAACAGTGCACCAAATGAATATTGATTGATTTTATTTAGCAACGTCAGAACATGTACATATACATAGAATTAACTATAAAAATCAGAACAATGTCCCTGGTGCATGAATAGCCCATTCAGGTCTAATGACTTATTTCCAGTGGAATTCACTTTTAGCCAGTAACATCAAAACGAATGAATACGATCAACAGTCGAGATAGAATGAAATATTTAAAAGAGAACTGAAATTTTTATACAGCTATTGTTAGGTAAGAGTTGCTCGTTAACCACCCCCAAGAAAGCTGACACACTTTGGTGCTTCATGCAGTGTGCAAGGTGGCAAAAGTACCAGGGTTGGAATACCACGGTTGTATCAATCACTATAACCTTTAAAGCAACAGATATAAAACGTATAAACTGGTAACAGACACAAGAGTTGCATAATCACTGCGAAAGAAAGCAATTAGAATGATTAGTCATAGCAAATATCTTGCACATCCTAAACCAATCTTCAAAAGAATCAAAATGCCAAAATAAGTGACATCTTTATTCATCAACAGTTCATACTTCAATAACTTTCCTTTACAACCAGCATCTGAAACACATGGCACTGTACAAGAAGGCGCAACAAAATATTCAAAACACGAACTAGACTTGGTAGCACAAGAAATTGCATAAAGCATGAAATAGTTGACATTTTGAACTGCACCCCAGATACTGATAAAGAAAAAGCACTGACGCATTGTATATGTGGATTTCTTTTGTACACCAAAGTGTATTTTACTAATAAGTATACTGAGGTTTGCTCAGTGCCTAACTGCCAGGTATGCAATTTAACATAAAACAAAGTAGGTAACATTGATTTAGATACTGTTCAAGGTACAGTAATGTCACTGAATATCTATCTGCCCTTCTTTTAATTAACATATACTGATATCTACTCAAATTCAAGCGTATAAATTATTATAATGTATATTTATTCGAAATCATTCTTCAATACATATAAATTATAAAATGTGATAACGAAATTACATGGATACTAACATTTTTGCATCCTGTTTCAAAATGTATTAGTGTATACCTTTATTGTAAATTTTTCCTTGCAGGTGGCTTCCATGGTATCGGCATCTAATGCCTTAATGGAAGTCTCCTCGCCTGTTATCTTTGTTATTATCTTCTTTGGTTATGTATTTCTTGGCAACAAGTCTCAGTGTAATCAAGCCCACTCTGGTAAAATAAAGCTCCTTTTCAAGGTAATCCTGCTTGAAGGTGCCTTTAAAGCGGGCAAGGTCTTTGTCACCGCACAGCGAGCATTCGTTTACGGCAGAGGTTATGAGATGTCTGGTTCCCTGTTTTGCTTCGCTTCCTGTTGGGTTGTCACTTAGGTCGGGTGCAAAATGACTTGTGTGCAGTATAAACGTTTGTTTGGAGCCCTTTCTGTTCGTACATGGGTTAATTTGAACCAAAATGGGTCTCATGTTTAAATAATGCGGACCCTTAATATTAAAGATAAGCTAATTATCTTGTGATAAAACTCACGGATCACACGATAGTGCACGTATACACTATATACCACTTAAAAGAAGTAAGTGTGATCGAGAGCTCTCTTTTCAGGTGGGCGAGCAAAGTCTTGAAAGTGGGGCCTGTTTAATGCTGCTATAAGAATCCGTATGACCGTGATCCATGATCCTTGATTTGAAATATTTAGCACTGTTTAAAGAAATACCGATCGAACATAAGAACAGACACACACACAAGTATAGGTTGGGAGAACAAACAAATTCGAGAATATATATCGTCTCCCTCTTCAAAAAGCATGAAATACCAGATGTATAGGCCGTGTGTGTATTGGAGCCAACTCTGGCATATCGATTACTTTATTACAAAACGAAAATGAAAAATCAAAATGCATTTTTGTCACAATCATAGAGATACCCACTTCTGGAATTGCCATCATGCTGTAAGCATATGAAATGCGAGCCCCTTTAAGGGTCATATCTGCTACAAATACAAACAGCAGCAAACAAACAATACAAATTGGAATAACAATTGCAGTTGCCTTTTGTATATTAACTTACACGAAATAAGAAGCCTACAACAAACAATACAAATCGGAATAACAATTGCCATGGTCTTTTGTATTCTAACTTACACTAAATAAGAGGCATACATTCATTCTGATGTATACAATATTAAAACTGAGAAATGTTGAATTCGGTCACCAGTGCACCAACAGTCTACACACCATGTGTCTGAGGCAGCCTGAGGAATATAGTGCCGTCATGAAGCACAATGCCAAATCGTCACTGAGGAAATTTTCTGAATAACGCGATGGGGTATTCGGTTACCTAATTCATTCAAATGGTTTCCAGAAAATTCCGTGTACAGGAATTTAGGAAGCACGCACCGGTTGATTTAATTCATACATGCTATTATAAAATGTGTGCAAGTCAACCGAATTGATAAATACTGTTGCTAAGTTATATGCCCCGAAACGCATTTTGGGCCGGTTTTTTTTTTTTTTTTTTCGACGAACTGATTGTTTTGGTTAAGCTGTAGACGCATTTCATGCCATTTACTCTATTATCCAATAACCGCGCCACGTAGCTCATATCTAACTTCTTAGGTTGTTGAATGAGTTTCTTGTTAAACTGATGGAATTGTACATAAAAGCAAGAGACAAATTTCTCTTCAATACGAAAGCTGTTACCTCAATAGTAACAACAACATCAGTGTTATTCTTGGGTTGGTGTATCTTATAAGCATTCACTGCAAGGATGCATTTTGCGTGAATCTTCATCATGCTGCAAGGACTTGCAGTGCACTTTATCATCACGTACTTCAATGGGTGTAAATAACATCTATCGCCACGGCAAAAGAAACAGAACATATGTTTGTATTATATCAAAGTTGCATTGTTGTTCATCTTACCTTTATTTACATAGCTATATCCCACTGAGTGCATTCCGATGAGCACCAGAACGGTTGATTGGACATTTGTTCACGCATTTGAATAAAAATGATATGCAGATCATCAACATTTTGAAGTGGTTCATTTCATCAATGTGTGGAGAAGATCAGTAAGCATTTTGCTGCGTGGATCACGCCACTTTGGAAGTCTGATTTTAGTGTCATTGTTCTTGACACGTTTGGACTTACAAAATTTTTCAAAGTGACGCACAATGCTCATCAAGTGACACAGTAAACTGAGTAATTGCAGACCTTTGGTGCTGGAAGACATCTTTTTCCACACTTGAAAAACATGATGCCGCAAATGTTTTTGTCATGTTTTGTGAAAACCAGCAGAGTAACAAACGGCGTTTCACCAACTGTGGAATTTGGTTGACAAGCGTACCCTTGTGACTTGGCACATCACAACATTTATATCTTGAATGCATCACAGATGTAATTCTATTGCATCGCACTTCACAAGTATCCTGATTCAGTAGTGGCAGCTGTTAAAAAGAATAACTTACATGAATGTGCATCACGTTGTCAGAACCTGACGTGTAGTTTATTATGATGTACTCAAATGGATGTAAAATGTATCTTCCCTGTTCTTTGCAAAAATTTGTCAGATATCTATATATCTCGGACAAATGATTCAAAGTACAAAGGAATTTGACTTCAAAACCGGAACACTTTTAACATGAAAGGAATATGGAACATATCTGAGTGTCGTTACGATGTGGCTTTCTGTTGATACAATACTATTATTTACACCCTGGTAGACTGGGTAATACAGCGAGCATCTCCCACGAAGGGAACTGGTTTTACCCGATGCGCCAGCCGAGGGTAATACCAGTTCCCTCAGTGGGAGATGCTCGCTGTATTGCCCAGTCTACCAGTGTGTAACGAATTTCTCTCATTTTTTTGTAGTTTCTAACTGACAAGGGATCTTTCCAATCACAATGTGGGACAGTTAGGGCCTCCGGTTCTGCCATTTTGTCTTCTGCGGTCCCCTGTCAGAGCCGTTTTTACTTTAGCCGCTAGGTGTCGCATGGTATTACTACAGTAAGACTAACTCCATGTGGGTATTACCATAATTTCAATTAGGGGCGGCAGGCATTTCATGGCTATTAGCCAATCAGAAGCCTAGAAACTACACAAAAATGGGATAAAGGCCAATCTGTCATGTCACACATTAGAGGCTTGCTACGACGAATGTACATGCAAAAAGGTGCAATTCCTGTTCAGATTTCACATATAACAAACTTGCGTTGAATGTATGTGTCATACAAATGTCATCACTTTAGTCCCTCCTCGTATTATACTAATATAACCCACATGTAATACATTTGTGGTCTTTGCAACTTCACAAATCGCAAACTTTTTTGCAGTGAATGTGCACGTAATTTTAATGTACATTTGTTGTCAATCCGCAAAACACAAACGTGCAATTCTGAATGTCATATAGCTATCATCATTTTTGTTACCCAAGACATTAAACCACGTGACGTTGAATACACAGGGAACACAGGTTAGTCATTATGTACGGCACAACCTTGTCACATTGAATGTGCCTGGAACATACGTGCACCTTCTGTTGCCACTTCACGTATCCCGAACTTGCTACTCTGAATGCTCATCTAACACTTGTCTCATCGCCTTGTACTCCTCACTCAATGAAGTTCTGTTGTGTTAAATGTGCATAAAACAGGTCTATTAACTTTTTCATTTCCCAATTAAAAAAAAATTGTTATACTAAGTGCACATGTAATCCAGGTGAAACCTTTGTTGTCACTTAACACATTCAATTCTTCTTGCATTGAGAGTACGGAAATCTATCTATTGTCGCTTTTGAAATCACTTTCTTTTTATATACGTTATATTATGGTTGTGATATAAAAATTGTTATACTAAGTGCACATGTAATCCAGGTGAAACCTTTGTTGTCACTTAACACATTCAGCCCTTCTTGCAGTGAAAGTACGGAAATCTATCTATTGTCGCTTTTGAAATCACTTTCTTTTTATACATGTTATATTATGGTTGTAATACTAATACAAATGACGTTTTTCCATCGCGCATGAGTGTTTTAAAGTGGGGCTAATTTTTGAGAAAATGTTTTATCGAGGGAAATGTGTTCCACAAAGAACATTGCAGTCAAAGTAAACAATCCTGTATCCTTGAAGGTTATGACAGTTCCCTTTCTCTATTGATAACCCTTTTGCTAAAGCCAATGCATTATTGTTCTCCAGTCATCATTGACATAAACAGTATCAAATTCACAGCGCGGCACATTTCTGTACAAACAGCAAGTTTGTTCTCAAGATTAACGTGGCACATAAATGCAAATGCTGTATATTTTGGTTTATATCTCAGCATATGTGTTACCATTTTGTATTTCACAAAGAGATACCGACGTTTTACCAAAGCGAAATCACAGAGTGGAAACTTCGTCTTGCATGTGAAGCTTCCACGATCTGCATAACTTCTACACAAGAGGGATATGATTGTCTGTTTGATTTACCGTACCTTACAATGAGGGGTAATTCAGGAGTGCAGTTCACATGTATGGATTCTTTCTGTGCCACTATTCTGACTGAGTCAACAGCTTTTCTCGGTGCGCTTTGCTCCCAAAGCACGCTGAGTAAAGCTGTTGACCTGGAATATTGTATTCCATGTTATGAAAGACATGCTGGTACTTGAAAAAAAAGGTCTTTGACCAAATAACATGAATCTAGTATCCTTGTTATAATTGAGAGCAGTTCTTTCAAGCAGTTCGACTTAAGTCGCAGCTGCCTGAAAGTTAAATGCTTTCGCTCAATAGCCAGTACCAGTCAGGTTTATGTACCACTAACAGATAAAAGCTCTACATTCGGAAGTTCCTGTCAGTCTATTTTTACTTTCATCCCGAGGATATCACCAAAAAAAAAAAAAAAAAAAAATCTCATATATTTGCACTGATGTCTCAGGTCTGGAATGTATTAGACTGTCTCACATAAGCATCAGGCACCAGTGGAGTGGAATTTGCCTGTTGTGTTGTCATAACAAAACTGATACTACTGTTGTTTTCCGGGTACGTTGAAAGTGGATACTGGTAAGCCTTATCGTCGTGTAGCAGTTTCTGGCTATGTTGCTTAAATTGGTTGTACTCTACGAATGTGGATCGTATGGTAGCCCAAGCATCATTTTGAAATTGGCAATGGAGTTTGAGTAACAAGTTCAAGTTCAAGTTCTTTATGTGACCATTTCCGCCCTCTAGGGGCCAACAGTTACATAGTAAATTCTATGGCGCCATCTGAAGACACAAGTCTAAACTACCTACAACTATAATGCTCAACACAGTACAATACAAGGAACAATTTACAGAAATATTTACATATATAAATTACCTTCACATGCCACCAATAATCTATAGTGTTCTTTCCTGAAAGCCAGTCCATACATAGCTCCCCAGCACTTTTAGTAATTTCTGGCTTGAGTTAAACATATAGAATACCTTCTGTTCTCGGTTCATTGGTTAAACAAAGCTGATTCATTCTGGCATTGTAATAGTAGTTCTTGTCTAGATACTACATGTTTCTTACATTCAAAAATAAAATGGTACTCATCATCAATCTGCCCCATATCACAGTGTTGACACAATCTGTCCGCAGCTAGTGTACCATTATGCCTGCCCAACTCTATATGTAATTTATGAGCACTTGTCCTTAGTTTGACTAAGGCAGCTCTAACATGAAATTCCATATAGCTATTCAGAAGATTCTTTATATTACATTGACCCTACTATGGGAGGCAGTTAAAAATATACTGTATGATCATTTATATTCCCGGGCACAAAATTTTGAGAATACACTCCAAATCAGACTTATAAGAGTTTCGTTTTCTTGCTTTTATGCAGGTTTTCATTCCACATTCAAGGTGCTACAAGTTCCCCGTTTAACATTTCCCATATCGATTTCCTCGGGGAAATTCGGGAATATTTATCTTTCGCGAATTTATGATTATACCGTAGTGTTTGTTGTTTGAGGAGACCAGAGTAACCGGTGGTGGAGAGGTGGGAGATTTAATACTTTGTCAATGTGGTTTAAAGACAAAGCATTTATTAACCTCCCTTGCAATAACATCAGTGTATCTCACATATTGATACCAAACTTCTGTATAATGTTGAAATCGCCTTCATTCTACGTAGGCTGATCCATTTCATATTTGTTCTGATCCAGCATGGTCATGGCGAAAACAAGTTACGGAATCAGTTTATTTCAATGTGTTTAAGTCATTCAGGGAAACTTGTACACATCAACGTAATAAGTTCATTTTAAAATTAACAAGACTGATGCTGCTTTCAACCTTTGACAGTTATAATGACAATAGTTTCTTGAAACCACTTACCTGTTATCGTTATCTTTTGAGAACCACTCTTTTCAACCTAATGAAAGCTCATGATTGTACCCCTATACGTACAATGTATATCTTCTAAACAAACTACTCGGGAGAAGTAGGCCAACCATCCCCACCCCCAAGCAATCCATTCCGTATCCCATTCCTCCCCCGATGTAATGACAATGTAAGATGTAAGATGTAGTGACGATATTGCAATGGCAAATTTCCAGATATGATATAAATATTTTCATACTTTCAGTCTCACTGCTAAAATATTGAGTTTCATGAGTTTTGAAGAGATCTTTGTCTATATCTTCGATAAAATTCTAAGTGGTACCACCAAATATCGGCGCGGCACGGCATTCCCCAAAAATTTCATTATGATTTATGATAAACACTTCGAAAAAAAGAGTTTTTGATTAATTTTGCAATCTTTCCACATTTTGGTCCGTACATTACATAATAATATAGGTGGTGGCACCAATGTTGAATTCGACCTAAATGCTTATACCTTTTACAGGTTATAAAACTTTTATGGATTTAACATGAAAACCGTGGACAACATGTAATCCAAGAGAACAGTTTTGAACGGACGGAAAGAATGATGGACGGAGCGGTGGACCGACATGACAGAGCGTATAAGCTCTGCACCCTGACGTGAACAGAAGTAAACGGAAAAGAGACTGGCCACTCTGAAACCTATGTAACATTCAAATGTAATTACGGGTTTGCGTTGCGTCAGTCTAATGCGTTATTTTCTGCACTGGATGTCGTGCCAAACAATGTACTCGAATCTTTCAACGTCCAACGTGGGGTGCTTATTGTCCTGGAGGATATTTTTTTTTTTTTTTTTTTTTTACTTTGTCAGGCCCAGGTACGTGTGTGATCTGACGCAACATATAAAATGCTCCATTTCTTTAATACAGACTTTTTAAAAAGCCAGGCATCACATTGTCTAGTTACTCTCTATGATACATATGTAGGTGTATCTTATTTCCGTTTCCTGCGGTAGAGGATACCGCCTCACTTAGAAGAAAACCACCGTACGCAATCGAAGGGTCAAAGTAATAGAAACTCCCACACACTTAACTATGGTACTGTTCATTGTACTAGGGATTAATTTTTTCAGATTGCGTGAGAAATCCTCGAAATTTGTTGTTTGATGTTCATGGCGGAAAGGCAGTACATGGCCGAACTTTAAAAACTTGCAACTACGCATTATATGCCATAGTATATAAAATCGACTTAAGGGTTCCAAATATTGCTAGTTGGCAACAGTAGTAGTTGTCCCGTGTTCCATCCACTAAATCAACGGGAATCAGATTTGTGCACATAATGTCTTATGCACGTGACTCATATCTGCGGTTGTTTCATCATCATTTTCTTCTTCTTCTTCTTCTTCTTCTTCTTCTTCTTCTTCTTCTTCTTCTTCTTCTTCTTCTTCTTCTCCTTCTTCTTCTTCTTCTTCTTCTTCTTCTTCTTCATCATCATCATCATCATCACCATCATCATCATCATCATCGTCATCGTCGTTATTATGAATTAGCTTTGCATATAATAGGTGAGTACACATGTGGGTGGCATGGTGCTGTAAATAGTTCATGGTTGCGTATTACATCACACAGCTTACAATGTGGATACAGATATGTGTATATAATATTTTATGCACGTGGCATGGTGGAATTAGGAGAAACAACTTATCAGCGAGAGTTCAGATAACAAGTTGATTCTCCCATAACAAACCTCAAAACACACACACACACACACACACACACACACACACCTATTTCAACGGGTCTAAGATATAAAAAGCGGGTATATTAACACAAAGGCAACAGCTCGGTGAGACAGTACACTGTAATCTTTGCAACTTAGTAACTGTGATATCTCTCAAATTTGAGGTGTGTTTCACTGTAGCACCCTGATACATGCCACTCCGTACTGCCCATGTCTCGTGCAGGTTGAGTCAGTAGAAACGTCTACTGGTATTTTGAATTTGAGCCTGCTCTTAAAAAAAAAATATTTAACGTTGAATTTGCTCATTTCTATGGTGGTTAATTCATGCCGACCTTGTAATTTTTATCTCATAATTACGAGATATCCATCTCTTAATAACGAGTTACTATCTCGTAATTATGGGATAGTTATCGCGTGATTCCGACCTACTATCTTGTAATTACGAGTAACTATCGTGTAATTACGAGATAGGATCTTGTACCTACGAGACAATTTCTAGAAATTACGAGATAGGATCTTGTACCTACGAGACAATTTCTAGAAATTACGAGTTACGATCTCGTAATTACGAGTTACTATCTCGTAATTACAACTTCAGCAATGATGTAGAACGCTTCTTACGGGAGAGTAAAAATCTGTGAAGACATTCAGTGTGACGACGGGTGTATTGTACTGCTGCGGGAGAAAGCCACCTCAATTGGTAACACGCAGGCCCCTCTAAATATACTTTTATATGGAAAATGTGGGTGTTGCATGGGATATCATGTAACAAGAACAAAGTGGCTTTGGGTATACATGAGCGGTCACACACATATAAAACGAGAACAATACAACAACCAGAGAGGTGCAAAAAGTGTGTCTGTTATTGGGGTGCCTAAGGGCTTTATAAGGGGGGCATGGCATTACTGGAATCAATGTGAATCAACAATGCCAGGGCGTACATGTCACGCACAGCTCTCTGAATTTGACAGAGGCAGAATCATTGGGATGCTGGATGCTGTCCTTCCCCAGACTGAGATGACCAAGCTGACAAGCAGCACATCAAGACACATCCAAGCTTGCTTGCAGAGGCGTGGTGGTAATTATAACACCAGCTATTGATGAATACAGCCTCCCAACAACAACAACAACTACAACAACAACAACTACAACAAAAAAAAAAAAAAAATATCCTTTTAAGCAATGATGCAATAAAATCAACGAAGTCACCACACACATCCCCTTAGCATGTGCATAATGTTAAACAAGGGGGCTAGCATCATTTCCCCGGGAGTATATATATATATATATATATATATATATATCTGAGGTTGCATTTTTCATTTCCAGTGGGAAGAGTTCTAAACCTACTGCTTAAGCCGTAATTACGAGATAGCTACCTTGTAAATACGAGATATTACCTCGTAATTAAGAGTTAGTAACTCTAAATTACGTGATAAAAATAACATTAGGTTGGTACCGCTGAACCACCATGCATTTCAAATGCTTCGCACACGGTTTTAGATGGACACCATCGATTCAATAAAATATTAAAATAACCGTTTTCAAATTATAGATTTGACACATAACACCGTGATGGAACCATTTGCTTTGTTTGTTATAGTTGTAGCCTACCTTTTACTTGTAGCGAAATTAAAAAGAAAAAAAAACAAAAACAAAACAAAAAACACAAGACCCCTCCCCCCCCCCCAAAAAAAAACAAACAAAAAAAAAAAAAAAAAAAAAAAAAAAAAAAACAAAACAAAAAAAAAAAAAAAAAACCGAACAAGCAAACAAATCAATACTCATAACTGAATCTATATGGCCATAATATTGGAAGTCGACTTTTTGCCGGTTTCACTCGCTAGTAAACGCATTGATATTACAATATCAAAGTTTCTTCACATTGGAAATAATGCACACTTGTCGTACATTATGTGCGATCTATTTCAATCTTCTGAAAAATGTATATTACAAAACACACAGGACAAAACAAAAACAAAGTTACCTAATTAACAGAGAAGCTGTACACATGTTTACCCTGTATACAAAAATCAAAATAATTCAAGTCTTGAAAATGCAAAGCAAAGCAAAATAGTTTACACCAGGTAGAATGTACACATATACGTCCCTGTACCCAATAATACGGATAGCGGTAAGAAACTTCATAAAAGACACTTAAGAAATACGTTTATGTAAATCAGTGACTAACTCCATTGAAATGACTGCGTACACATAACAGAACTAAAATATGAGGCTTCTTATGTCTACAATGTATCTGTGGAAAGCATCCCAAATTTGTTTGTTGAAGGGAATGGATAATTCGTCGCTACAATAGAGGAGAATATGAGCTAGTCTATCACTCGTTGTGTGTATAATCAGATTCGCTGGACGCCGTGTCGTCAGCGAAAAGTCTGACATCACGTATAATATTGTCAACTAGGTCATTAACATAGACCAAAAAGAAAAGTGGGCCCAAAATGGAACCGTGGGGCACAACAGCTTCGATAGGTAGCCATGGTGAAGATTGGCCATGGATAATCACTCGATGGACTCGATTTGAGAGATAACTATCAATCTAGGCTACAAGATTATCAGGGATGCCGAGCTGTCGAAGTTTAAAAAGGAGACCAGGATGCCAAACCTTATCAAACGCCTTAGACACATCAAGAAACACCATTCTGGCTTCTTCGGACTGTTCTAGGCCGTTGTAAATATTGTGAACGATGTGCACAAGCTGATTGTGAGTCATTGGTCTTAAAAGCAGAATTTTGGGAAGTGAGTAGGTTATTTTGTGTCAAGTATTCATAGAGCGCATTGAAGACCAGTCGTTCAAACACGCCTTTAAAACATTACAGAGCAATGGAATAGGACGATGGTTGTTTTAAATCTGTCCGTTGGACCTCTTTAAAGACAGGACATATGTTGTTTCTCTTTCAAGCATCGGGAAAAAGAGAAAGACAAAGAGAAAGTGAGAAGATTTTTGTAAGTGGGTCACTGATCGAATTTGCTGTGTTCTTAAGTAGGATATTCCCAATGTTTTCTGGACCTGATGCAGAGGATAGTCTCAGGGAAGATAGAGCTTTCTTAACACTGTCTTCATTAATGGTAATATTGCGTAAACGTGTCACATTTCGGAACGTGAAATCGGGCAGGGGTGGGGCATCAATATCAGGATGTGTTGTACATTGGCTGGCAAAGTATGAGTTAAAAATTTCACATTTTCCGTGATACCTGATACGATCTTGTTATCGTCAATGACTGGGGGTATATCTTGGTGAATTTTGCATCCAAAGGCAGATTTGGACAAGCACCACTATTGTTCAGGATTGGTGTCTTTCTCATCAAGTCGATGCTGCTGATTAGAAAAATAAGAGGCGACAGATTTCCTTGTTATGGTTACAATCCTTTTGCTATATATTTTTTTTAAGAATTGGTATAATCTATTAATCTTAAGGGGAATGTCGTAATCCCGGGGGCGGGGTTCCTTGGATGCTCTCTTAAAGCGTTTCCTAGCACGATTTTGATGTCGAAAATATTTTCAAAGTCTGCAGTTATCCAAGGTTTGTCCTTAGGGCAAATGGTAACTACATTAAAGGGAAGAAGTCCTTTGCAGTATATAGAAAGAGATTTGACCAGTATGATACGGCATTGTCAATAGAATTAACGACATCATGAGCAATGGTCCGAAGGGCTGTAGAAATGGCAGCATTGAGGTCACAAAAATAAGCTTTATTGAAGTCCCATACTGATCTTTTGAAAGACTTGTCCTTGTGAAGGGAAAGGGAGAAAGAACAAAAGATTACACAGTGGTCAGAATTTGAGATTGGGGCAAGGGTTCTAGAGTCCCGAACAAAACCTGGAGAATCAGTAATGGTAACGTCTAATAAATTATTCGAATATTCACTTATCCCAATGGGTTCATCCATAAGTTGAGAGAGATTGTACTGATTCACAAGGTTGACCAGAGATAAACCTAAATCGCTGTCCCCATGTTGGGAGTTCCAATCAGAGCACCTGTCGTTGAAATCTCCAATTACTATTAAAATGTGAGGGTTGCATTCAATGGCAGAGGAAACGGAAGATGCAAAAGACCTGGGAAAGGTATCACGGATTTCTGCAGACTGACCAGGTGGACGATATAAGTTACCAAATAATACCTTCATTCGCTTGGTCGAAATTTCAACCCAGACGTATTTGCAAGCTATGCTTTCAAGATCCGGGCATCTTACGCATGGTAGAGAAGAGTGACTAAACGTCAGAACCCTGCCCCCTCTTCCCGTTGTGCGGTCTGTACGGTACGAGGGTTGGAAGTCATCGACGAGTAGGAGTTGATCGGGTTTATGTTCATCTAGCCATGTTTCAGATAAAGCAATAACTTTCTGGTTACCTAATTGGGCCAAGAGATGAATCTCGTCAAGTTTACCGGCACTTCGTGTGCGGCGAACGTTAGAATTGTATTTGTGTCTTTTTGCCCAGAACCACTTCCTAGTAGTCATTACCTTATTCCGCAGTCCGAACTCTTTACTCTCCATAAGCTAACATGTCCCTGTCTAAGCTATATCCATATGGAAGAACTATTGTCCATATTGCACACGTTCCTCTGTAAAATTCTGACATAGGTTGTATAAGCCCAAATTAATTACAGGGTCTTCAGTGGGTAATTACTGAACATGTTTTGGGGCCTTTTACCCGCACATGTCTCTCAGAGTAGCGGCTCCTTGTCTGAGCTAAATATTCTGCAAAGGCAACCCACATAATAATAAATAAATATGAACGTGGCAAATGATGAATTAGCTAAATACGTGAAGTTTTGCTTATAAATGCAGAGCTTCATTATGAAAGAAGAATACCTGTCAAACAAACCATAATTACTAAATTTGTATAATACAGGTTCAGATAGGAACAATTTGACTTACCCCTGAACCAATATATACCCTTTTGGCTGGACAGTTTCTCTTAGTAAAACCACCAGCCAGTGTTTAAATGAAGTGGAAACAAGCTGGGGCATTATATTCAGTCCCAGTGATTGTAAAATAAATAGTTCCAGCTAGACCACCCGTACAAACCAAGGGAAATCCTAACAAGGACTGCAACAATGTACAACCTGCACCAGAAGCAAAATTTTGAAAATCGCTGAATCCTTTTTCGCAGTTCAAACATTACAGAATCAAAAGCCGTTAACCGGATTAAATTTTGCCCAGTCGTTTTTTTTGGAATAACCATTCTTAGGTGGGGTTCTCGTCCTATTACCTTTCTGAGAAAACAAGCTTCAAAGGCCTTTGATGTTAATGATTTGCCTGTGAAACAATACCGTTTGCTCAAGTTGAGCTGATATTTGTACAAAACGTAGTAAACATCGTCCCTTAACATTCTGTGAGGTTGTCAATCAGTGATTGGCCAATCACATGAATAAA
The DNA here is from genome assembly GCA_964020975.1 of Hermodice carunculata. Classification (NCBI taxonomy): domain Eukaryota; kingdom Metazoa; phylum Annelida; class Polychaeta; order Eunicida; family Amphinomidae; genus Hermodice; species Hermodice carunculata. The sequence goes on from OZ026625.1 coordinate 62,358,420, forward strand.
TGAGCCTTTGAAGTACGGAAAACATGATTCAGCGATCCTACCACAAAGCACGGGTTTGACGCCTGGCGACCATGGGGGACGTCGGGGTCGCATCACTGTTACAGAAAGACCATATGTTCATTTCTCAGAAAATTATAATTTTTTGAGAAATTTAAGTTCACAAATCCCAAAACTGCTATTCCTCTAGTACTTCTCCAGCCATATAAAAGAAAAAAATCCATTTGCCTTTAATAAGTATTCTGTATTTCCAAAATATTAGTAATTTCCCGCTTGTCCCACAGGTACCGACCCGTATCTCACCAGCTCTCACCAAGTGAGGCTGGGCAATCAGATATACAGTTGGGGCGGGAAATTAATATGCATGTCTCCTGTTGGACTTAAATTAGTCTCAATCTTTTCCGTAGACAGTCTCGGTATCAAAGTTGAAAAGGCGACGACTTTCAATTTGATTAGGTCACATAGTAAATGTATCCCTTATACTGGTTCATCTAAAATTCACATAGTAAATGCGAGGTGGAATGACCGTGAAACAAATCATATAAAGAATGATCGGAGACCTCGCGGTAACCACCAACGTGTCACAGTACTGATGCGACGCAAGACACATTGTCACAAAAGATGTAAATTATTATGAATCTGGAAAATTATAATAGACTTGCCAGTGGACGGCTGGAGTTTATAGACCTTGAGTAAATATACCAGTTTCATTCAACTAGGTGAAGACCATAGCAAATTTATGCACCAATCCGTGGTTTGAGACGATGCGGGTTAGATAAGTTACCAAAGCTTAAACACATATGAGAGCGGAAACCAATTACACGACATACAAAACACGAACCAGTTAGCTTTAACACAAATGATACCTGAAATATATAGAATCCAAATCTATGTTGTACTTCCATGGGTACCGCTGCACACATATTTCTGTGTGTGCGATCAAGTACGAGCGATGAATACAGTAACAGAATCACTCCAAGCAATCGCTGGACAGCTTATTTAGCTTGTAATTTTGTAAAGAGGGAAATGTGTGGAATCCGCTTGTGGACTACACTTAACAAAGAAGCTATGTGTTTGAGTAAAACAAAATGCTTCAAAAGTACACTTTCCACCCATTGCATCTCATAATAAGCATGTTTATCATTTTGGCACAGAGCTTTCTCATTATTACATTTACATTATGGTGCGGTGATTAAAAATAAGTAAATAGAAATTTCTTTGCAATTCTTGCATTAAAAAATGATGATAATTTTCTCACAATCTACAAACAGCGACATGAAATGCATATAGAAATTTTCGAACTCAGAAGGAAATTCCATAGGAGGAGATTTCAGAAACATGAAGTCAGCGAGTAACCTGCATTAAAAGCTATTCGATGTCTTGAAGGACCAGAGTATCCATTAGCCACATATTGCTCTATATAATTTAAGAGGCATCGTATTGGTCCAGGAGTCTCAAGCTGAAAATACTTGTTTTAAATGTTTTGCGCATGGTTTTAGATAGATACCATTGATTTAATATATTATGAAGATCAATCGTTTTAAATCTTAGGTAGGACACGTTAACACGTTGCATTTCACTTTTTTATTTGTCATTGTTGTGGAGCGGATTTAGGTAGCTGAATCTGCTTACAAAAACAAACAAACAAACACACATGCCAAAACAAAACAAAAACAAAGGAAACAAAAAAAAAAAAAAAAAAAAATAACAACTGTAATAACTGAAATTGTAATGGCAAAAATGTAGAATGTTGTTTTGCTGGTGGCACCCATTAGATATTCATTGATATTACAATATCAAAGTTTCTTCAAATCGGAAAGAAATCAGATTTGCCGCCATTGATATGCCATCTGTTTCAATCGTCTGAAAACATGTTCACCCTCCAACTGATTCCCGACAAGGATTGGTCTTGGAATAAAAAAATAGCACTGTTATCACGGTTTGTTGCCGTTACATGTCCTTTCATGTATGTACGTCAGACGTATACGTCATCAACAAAGTGTCAAATTACCTTCTCCAGTTCACAGTTATGATGGACTAATTTGCAAAGTTTGTTTCGGTCGGTCCTTTGAGGAAAATACATCCAAAACCTTCTGAAATATAAGGAATTTCAGTTAGATATCCGTCAAATCGAGACATTTGGAAATACAGCGCAGTACACTTATCCGTACAGGTAAATTGAAAGTATTAATAAAAAGAATGCGTGACTGGTTGTGAAGAACGGAAAGAAAAACGCTGGCCTTTTCTTTACTTTTTTGTATGAAATCTATCAATATGCCAAATAGTGTCGGCTGAACTGGTGATTTTTCTGTTCATGTACCTAATCTTGAAGATATACTACACATCTGTACATCAAAATAATCAGATTTTGAACACGCGGGTTGTCAATGATTAGCATGACCAAAATACAAACAAACCAACAAAAAACACAATAAGAACATCTACAACAAACAAACAAACAAACAAACAAAAAAGAAAAAAAAGAGAAATCACCACAAAACTAATCGACGTCCTGTAGGACAGAATTATCCATTAGCCATATTTTGCTCCTCTTAATTTTAGAGACATCTAATTGGGCCAGAAGTCCAAACTTGATAACCGAATACATTTGCAGTCGGAAGTCACGATTTAAGAATCGTTAATTTGGCGGCAGTTAGTGGTTTACCGAGGCTTGTCCAGAAGACGTTTGTGTTCTGTTCCTTTGTCCATAGGTGTGTTTACGGCATCTGTAGAAAGACACAATTGTTGGTGCGTGATCTCTGAGTTGAAATATGAAAAAAGTAGATCCTTAGAGCTAACCATTTATGTTTGTTTTTTTCTTTTTGTTTTTCTTTTTGTTTGTTTTTGTTATCGTTGTTTTTTCTTTTTTTTTAGGTCACCACATCAATATTGAATTGCGAACATATTTATTTCTAAAAAAGCTGGATAACCCAGTAGCTGCAGAAGCAACTAATCGGGTTGATCTCTAGACATACAAACGCACAAGTGCTACTTACAAGACACACTGGATACCACAAATAAATGCTACTTGCAAAGAAGATGCACAATGAATTAATGTTACTCATTGACAAAGCGTCTTGTCTCGGTAATGTACATTTGGACTGCAGCAAAAATGTCTCTGTTCAGTTCATCGGGAAGGTCCGAACTGTCCGTTAGTAAGATTCCCACGAGTCTGTCCACAGCAATATCAACCAATAAATTAGGATGTGCATGAGGTGCTAGCACACTTGCAACAGATCTCAGTAGTTTACGGCCATATAGCTCGTAGTAGGTGCAATGCAGAAAGAAATGACGTATGTTTTCGTTTGGAAAATTGCACGAACAAGTTGCATTGACAACGATGATCGTTTCGAATAAATGCGAATTCAGACGTGCTGACCGAGTCGGGGCTGTGTATGGATGATACTTGCAAAACGGTCGCCATTTGCAAAATAATTTGGAATTTATGGCCAAAAAGAGTAAATTGGATAATTTTAGTTTGAAAAGTGAAACTGAAGGTGACTCTTTTATGTCATCGGGGGGTTCGTTCCACATGCGTATGGAAGAGGGCAAAAACGAGTGTAAGTAGTGAGTCGATCTGCAGTTAATCTGACGCATCTGACTGGGATTTTGCAGAGGGTGGCCTGCTTGGGCAATAACATAATTTGGTAGTAAATCTTAGAGGTACGGTAGTAACAGCTAGTTAAGAGTTTTGTTAAGTATACGGGTGCAAAGAAATGTCTTCGAATATGCAGTGGCTCCCAACCAAGCTCAGCTATTAATAGAGCACGTGACGTATATTTCTTTTCATCAGTACAAATCCTGGCAGCTTCATGGTGTAAGCCTTCCATTAAGTCGGCTAGCTCTTGGGTACAGTTGTCAAAAAGCACAAAACCGTCTTCGAGGATTGGGCGGACCACTGTCAGGTATAACGTTTCAACAGCCTTCCTAGAGAGTTTATATTTTAGTCGTTTTAAGCGGGAGAGACGTTTGCTTGCTGTGGTGACTATGCGATTTATTTGTAGGTACTATCTAAAATTGTGGGAAAGAGTAATGCCTAAATGAGTATGCTCTGTGGTTTCAGGTATGACAGAACCACCAAGATACATAGTGGGGTGAGTCTCTTTATTCCGCTTACATGAGAAAAGTACCGAGAGCGATTTCACGGCACTAAAGGTAATGCGCCAGACTCGGCCGCACTTGGATAAATGGCCAAAGTCAACATTTATGCGCTCACCAGAAGCTGCTGGGTCAGTTACAGTTTCTATGATGCTGGTGTCATCAGCAAATAGCCGGATGTTGAGTGTCATGTTATCAACGATATCATTTATATGAACCAAAAAGAGGAGGGGACCCAGGATAGAGCCCTGGGGCACCCTAGCCTCGATGGGAGACCAAGAAGAGTGTTGGCTTTGGATCACCACTCGTTGCTGGCGATTGCTAAGGTAGCTTTCAAACCATTTAATAGCCAGTGGTGTAATACCTTGTCTGCGAAACAGGCCTTCTACCTCCAGCGCCTGTACATAAACATCTGAACATAAAAAACTAGATTCTGCTTCGCAGGCAATGTTATACCAAGCTGTCGCAATTTGAAAGGAAGACCATGGTGCCATACGCGATCAAAAGTTTTTGATATATCACAGAAGACCATTTTGGCTTCCTTTGAAAGTTCCAAACCATTGTAAATTTTGTGGACTATACTGATTAGTTGGTTTGCGGTAGAATCGTTGGAAACAAAGCCAGAATTGCGTCCGGTTAAAAGATTGTTGCTCATTAAATATTCAAAAAGTATGTTGTAGACAAGTCGTTCAAAGATCTTTGAAACATTGAATAGTAAGGAAATGGGGTGGTCATTTGATTTCAGCTGCAAATCGGATGTTTTGTCAATAGGGTATGTGTTTGATTTGTTCCATTGGACAGGAAACGCCGCAGCAGATAGGGAAAACTTAATTAGTCTGGTCAGAGGTTTGCAGATGCTTGAACCAGTACATGTATGTTTGAGTAAAAAGCTACTCACACCGTCCGGACTAGTGGCTGGAGCCGGTTTTGAGAGTGGTAATAACTTTAAAAAGGTCATTGTCAACTAATTGGACAGGATCTAATCTAGCATTTCTGCCATACTCAAAGGCAGGTAAAGGGGGTGGATCATCATCTGCAGAAATTCTGCATTGACTGGCAAAGTTCTTGTTGCAAATACCTGCCTTTTCAACATGTTTTGATATTATATTACCATTTTCAATGAGAGGAGGAATGTTCGGATGATGTTTACAACCAAAAATATACTTTGATAGATTTCACCACTTTTTATATTTATTTTGTTGCTGTCAAGATCGCTTTTCAGTATAGAGAAGTAGGCTGGTATAGATTTCTTATTAACAGACACAGAGATATTACGGAAGAGCTTATAATACTAAAATAACCTTTTTGTTAGAGGGGAAGGATGACCCTTATCTTTCCTTGCAGATTTTTTAAAATATCTTTTCTATGCTCGATTCCGTTTCCTAATTAGATGTTTAATATCCCTGTTAACCCATGGCTTGTTTTGGCTTTATGAGGACGTCCTTGCAAGGAAAAAAATTCTTGGTAGTGTCAAGGAAGAGCTTATCCAGAATTCAACTTAATTTTCAATTGATGTAAATAATTTAAAACCTATGTCCCAAGGAGCATGTGAGAGGGCTTCGTTCAGTTCTTCAAAGTTTTCACTTTTGTAATCCCAGACCGTTCTTCTGAAAGCGTGGTCATCGAAAAAATAATAGAGATGGTACAGAAAACAACAGAGTCATTGGAATTGGCTATGGGAGGGAGGACACCACTATTTAGAATATATCCTGGGGAGTCATTATCAACAGGTCTAGGACACTGTCGGAGAATTCAGTTGATCGTGTAGGTTCATTAATTATCTGGTACAAATTGTTTCGAGCAATAAGGTCGACTAGCCTCGTACCAAAGTCGCTCTCGGCATGATTGGAGTCCCAAGCAAGCATCGATCGTTGAAATCACCAGTTACAATAACGGTACTAGAGTTTAGTTCAAGAGCTATGGTGATTGTGTTAAAAAAAAATCTCCTGAAAAATACGTCACGTTCAGAAGCCGATTGGCCTGGTGACGATCATACACTCCATCTGAGGCCAAGCCAATATCGGGAAATTTCAGCCGAGATGCACTCACAATGTGCAGAATCAATGTCGAGACGGCGAGCGCAGGGTATCAAATCTTTAGCGTAAATGCCCACCCCACCTCCATGGTTATTGCCATCATTTCGGGGTGGTGGTGGTGGTGGTGGTGGTGAAAACCTTGCATTGTCAGTAACTGATTAGGAAAACTTTCGTCAAGCCAAGTTGCAGACAAAGTAATGGTGTCCATATTTTCAGTTTCAGTGAGGAAGTATACTTCATATATTTTACCGTCACTTATGAGACTTTGCACATAAGCATGACAAAGTATAAGTTTTGTTTTTTTTCATTTAATGGTCCAGGATTTACATAAACATCAACCGCGGAAATGAAAAATTATGTAGGACCACAGCGCTAAGAAATATTTTATACCAAATAAGTAGAAAGACTAGAGTGAAGAAAGACAAAGACGCACCAATGTGGTCATTAACATTGTCGACTGCAGAAAAATTTCAAAAGAGCTTTGGATTGAAGAAAAGGCCCAATTGTCGCCCAATATTGCTCAAGACTACAGCCCATGACACGATAAAAATATTTTACACAGAAAAACTGAAGTCTGTAGCATGCCCGCTCCTACAAGTAATATATAAGTGAGCAGTAAATGTACTATGATTTCAAGACAGCTGAAATTTTAGCGATGTTCATGAGTACAATTGAACAGTTGTAAACTACATAGTAAGACTAAGCAAATAGCAAACACAAAACATGAAGCAAAAGTAACGTAAACAGACTACACATCAAAATAAGGTTAATGGCCTCAATAGGGATTTGGATATCCTAATTTCATAAAGGTGTAAAGTTCGAACAGAAAGTGATTTGATACAGGTAAATACCTGTTCTGTACAAAAATTTGTATTGCATGGAGATACTCATTAGGCATTGATGCCTTTGAGGTGTAGGGACTAGATAGAATTACTCTTTAAATTTACTACTACAAAATAGATAGCATGGGTTGCAAGCTAACAGCAAATGCCATATATCATACAAATCATGTTTAGTAAAAAAAAAAGTGTATGTTTGCATGCATACAGACCAGCTGCCTATCTTGTGCTTCAAAGTTGTGAAATGCGCGAAAAAATAATAATAATACATAATTAAAAAAATTGAAAAAAAAATGAAAAAAAAATAAAAATAAAAAATAGAACCTAAAAAGTTGAACTAAATGCAGACAGTAGGTTCACATGTTTTCGATTGAAACATATGTAATGTGATGAAATAAAGATCACGTCACATCACAATGATTTAACATGTGACATAATATTGCAAGCTATCTATGCTTAATTAGTCAGCAACAATGCGTTTCAGCGCTGGGTAAGAAGAGGCTACATAGTCCATGCAATATACTAATGTCAAGGTACTTAGAATATCTACTAAAACTGTCAGATGTAAGTAGACCTACATGTAAATATACAAAATAGTACATATACACACATTTCTCTCGATGAGAGCGAAAGGTGTAATAAGATATAGAACATGTCGCGTCACCATGTTTTCGCACGAGACTGTAAGATACATATGCATAATAAGTATTAGACAATGACCATGCGACTCAACGCTGGGTAGCTATAGCAAGTAAATATATAAAAGTGACATCTGCACAAAGTTGCAGAAATTGGCTGACTATTGTAACAATCTGTTCACCAGAGCAGCCGGTCTAGTAATGCCTCCCAGATACACACAGAAGGTAGACACATACACAATATGGGATTAGAACAGTTAGATAATAAAATATAAATATAAATCAGGATATGTCAGCAAGGTTTCACATGTGTCATAGATTGTAAGATACCTATGCATTATAAATTATTGGTCAATGACCATGAGGTTCAGAGCTGGATAACAAGTAGGTATATCGTAGTGACATCTGCAGTACGGGTACTTGGAACATGCACCAGAACTGTAAAAAAAAAAATGCAAATAGGGAGATCCAGATACCCACAGTGCTATCATGGTACTTGGCTAACAGTGACAACTTATGATGTAATAATAATGCAATAAAATGTAAATCGCGTCACATCACCAGGGTTACACATAAGATTATAAGATACATGTATGTGCATAAGAGGTAACTTAGTTAATGACCATGCTTCTCAACACTCGTTATCAAGTAGTTTTTGTCAAACGTTATACGAGATAAAATCGACTATTATCGCTCGGGGCTTGCCGTTCCTGGGTCGACCAACACGATGTGACCGACCAATTTCTCTCTCATCAAGGGGAACATTCAGTCTTTTGCAACGTTGGGAACAAGGTATCAGTATTTTTTCCGGTTTTGTTCTTTCAGACAGATACGGAGGGCATTTCTTCTAGCATATTGTTCTAATTCATCCAGATTTTTTCTCCGAAAGGGGTACTTTTTCCTCCAGCTCTGCTACTGTACTTTCTAATTCTTCAAACTTTGGGTGGGTCTCTACAGACACAAACTCGTTTGCACTCAATCTATCAACTTTAGCCTCCAGTTGTTGAATACGCTTTGAATGACCATTAAGTTGAGTGCTTACCTCCGAGCTGATCACTTCATATACAGTTCTTCTGAAAAACTGTTCAACTTTTGGATCTGATAAAATCCGCAAGAAGTCACTGGCACTATGGGCATCTGTTTCAATCTCGCTAAAAACCTCTCGCTGTGGGTGGAGGGAGACCAGCAGCTGCTGGACAATCCCAGGGTTGTTTTATTCCTTTGCCCGTACAAACAGAATTATTGCCCTGAGGTCCACTATTGTTGTCTTTGGGTGAACTAGTTTGACCGTCCTTGTCAGCCATTGAACCAGTTTGGGCATGTTTTTTTTTCCAAAGAGAAGATATCCATCAGTTGTTCATGTCCTGTTTTCTGTTTCAGCTCACAGGTATCATCTGTTGAATACTGTATGTCATATTCTGGCACCAGCAGTAAACCCTACGCTAACTGTACATCTGTGCGGCGATCTTTTATCACATATCTTAAACTAGGATATAACTGTACATCTGTGTGGCGATCTTTTATTACATATCTTAAACTAGGATATAACTGTACATCTGTGTGGCGATCTTTTATCACATATCTTAAACTAGGATATAACTGTACATCTGTGTGGCGATCTTTTATCACTTATCTTAAACTAGGATATAACTGTACATCTGTGTGGCGATCTTTTATCACTTATCTTAAACTAGGACATAACGATCTAGGTGAGGAGAATAATGTGGAGTTATTTGATGCTGTGCAAGAGTATATTTTATTATCTAGGAAATTTTAATTCGATTTTGTGGTGCTTTTTTCTCTTTTGTTTTGTATTGGTTTCTGTTTTATTTTATTTCTTTTTTTTTGTTTGTTTTGTTTTCTTTTTGTTTTGTTTTTTTTTGTTCGTTTTGTTTTTGTTTCTTTTTGTGTTTTTTCCTTTTTTTGTTTGTTTTGTTCTGTTTTGTTTTGTTTTGTTTTTCTTCTGGTGCCATAAGCATGCATCCTAGATTGAAACCACAATATTATTTTTCTACCAATACTATTGTATGATCCTGTGTGTCTTGTACATATTCTGTGCGTTTTGCTCTTCTGAAGAGCTTCTTGATTAGTCGTTGTACTATTTAGCCGATTCAGGTCAAATGGATAGGCCCTGTTTAAATCAAATATATGATTTCCAAATACTAAAATATCATGTTTAATGATTCACATCTTCCACCTTAAAAGAGACAGAGAGCTTTTTGTACCACCACCACCACCACCACCACCACCACCACCACCACCACCACCACCACCACCATCATCATCATCATCATCATCATCATCATCATCATCATCATCATCATCATCATCATCATCAATCAATCAACCTTGTATAGACTACGGAAATGAGTGCACAGTTGGGTGATTTGTTATATTTAATAGATCGCTGCCCTGTTTAATAACACAGGGTTCAAAACGCGTATATACATTTATGTACATGATGATGTCTCATGCAAGTGGTATGGTTGAGATGGGAAAGACGTCTATGTCAGCGAGAGCACTGATAACAGCGTTTTTGCGAAGTCCCTCCACAATGCTCCGCTACTTCGCCATTTCCATGTTATCAGAACTCCTGGTAACTGGTTAAACCATAGATCTTCGAAGCCTCGACGATCTATGGTTAAACTGCGTTCATTATTCCAGACTAAAACAACAGATCGAGCATTCTACCGGGTTCGAATAGATAAAAAGCGAGCATATTAACACAAAGCCAACATCAATGTGATACAGTACATTGTATTTTTGCAGTTTATTCATCGTGACATCTCACATGATGGAACTCTACTTCCCTGTGGCACCCTAATACCTGCAAATCAAAATTGTCTATGTCCCATGCAGGTTGAGGCCACAGACTACAGTTATAAATCCTTCTATTTTTCATATTAGCATTTTCCAGTGTAAAAAATCAGCATTTTGGTATTTTAAAATTTCTTCAACGGTATTTAATAGATAAAAATGTGAGAAAAAAACGGACAAATTTTTGTCATACAATTCCCAGCTCATTATTTCGTGATAATTGAAATACGAAACAACACCTGGATGTCAGCTTTATACAGGTGTATGAACTGTGCTCTGGCCGGGGTCACATCATTGTCCGTCCTCACCATAAAGTTCCCACCTGGCCTGGAAGACAGTGCACCTATATGACCACCAATGAAGCAACTCTGTGATGCAGCAAACCTGACTTTGCTAACTTTATTTAAACAGAAGCTACAGCATGTTGAAAACACCGTATTTTCACAATTACGGACTATCTCCATTGGGATGCGCAACCAGCCAATCACAACTGTGGTCTGTAACCTAATACGCTTATCAAAATTATTAAAACTTGTTAAACTGAATTCCTGACTTGTTTTGTGTGCATGGTTTCATTCATTTCTATCTGACTTCAATAATAAGCAAAAAAATGGCCCTGACACTAATAACGTTTAAAATGAGAAAAATCAGTTTTAGGTGAAATAATTGTAAAAGATGTAAAATTGGGAAAAAATTATGAGACATGATTATAACAAAAGTCTTTGACCTGGCATCAATGCATAAGTGTATGGGCTATGCATTCAAGCCAAGTTCACTTGCTTGCAAGCCATCTTCCTACAATGACAGATCAAATTACCACACCCCACCCATTAATTTTAACATTGATTTTTAGTATAAAGTTGAAATTTTATAAGAAATATTGTGAATTTGATGACTTTTTTGATTAATCATAAGACATCCATCACTTGTGTAACTGCAAACAGGATCTGGTCAGCTTGACCCATCTGTGGGGGCAGACAGGGGTATCACATTTCACCTGCTGCTGATGCTGTGTGAATCCTGGAAGTTACTTGCATCACAGAGGGGTGGGTTCTGATTCATCAAGCAACCCCATTCCTGGCATTTTCCTTTCCTACACAAAGACCCCTACCCACACAAACTTTAAGATTTATAAGAATCAGAAATTTCCAAATATTTCATAAGCTTTTCAGCCTTGATAAGTCACTACAACATAGCTATATTGAAGACTACTGCAGCCTACTGACTGATACAATGAAAGCTGGTCACAGAAGAAACAAAACTAGTTTTCAGAGGGGCCATATTCCCCACAACAAGGGATGCAAGGTGACAACAGAACCCACAACCAATACACCAGAGAGGTGGACACGCCTGCCTCGTGAATTACAAGAAAATCTGAATGAACGGCTACAACAGGAACCAGGCCTGGAGGCAGAGGTGAATGTAAAACTGCTTAGACCAGCTCCACCCAGCACCACGTATCTTGATTGGTATGCTTCACCAAAGCATGACAGACCAAACATGGACTCCTATAGAATTTTACATGCTGAAAGGACAGAGAAATTATGGAATGACTCCATGAGGGAACATTTACTGCACAAGCCAGATTGTACAGGTCAATTAATATTTGATGCTGAAAAAGAAAAAAAGGTGGGGCTAGCATGGCAGGAGTCGCTGAAATGTACAGTGTGTGATTACATTTCAAGAAAACAAAAACTGTACAAAGAAGCCACAAGTAACAATTCTCAGCCAGGCCAGAAAGCAGCCAACATTAATTTGGCAGCTCAAGCTGGCCTCATGACTACAAGCATTGGGAACACAGCACTGAGGAATATTCTACTCCATATGAATATTCCAGCTCCTGCAAGAAAATCAATGCAGAGAAATTCAAACAGAGTGAATGACATTATCACAAAGCTTAATGAAGAAAACATGAGGGAGCAGAGAGGCCAAATCATACGCAATAACAAATTGCTGGGACTTTCTGAAAAAACACCAATTATGATGGAGGCAGACTGCAGATACAACAACGCCCTGACATCTGGTGGTGGAAAGACACCCTTCCAACCTGCGACGCAGTGTGTTTACACTGTTTGTGAAAATCAAACTTTGCCAAAAAAAATCATTGGGGTCACTGTGAAAAATAAACTGTGCAAAGTTGGTCATATGCATGCAAGGAAACATAATTTGTACAGACCAGCTTGCCCAGACCATGGGGGAAAATGCACTGCAAATGTACCCATGGATGCAAGCATTGGTGATGAATTCCAATGGTGCAAGGAAAGTTTTGAACTTTTTGAAAAAGATGAGGTGCCACTTAAAATAAGTCAACTGACAACTGACCTTGACAGTCGAGCTGGGGAAGCTGTCAAGTCTGTGTATAAAAAGGATGGCTTGGCACCAGGAAACTTAAAGTGTACAAGACATTTGTCACAATCACAGCGTAGACGTGCACAAAAGGTCAAGTGGAGTTCTGCAATGTTCCCTGCAAGAGATAAAAATAGTGTAAATTCTATGATCAGGCAATTTGGGTACAATTTATCAAGAAGGTGTACACATGAATATAATGTCTGTTATGAAAAACTGTGTGGCAATGTGAAGCGCATGAACAGAAAATTTGAATATGTAATAAATGCAATAATATTGTGTTATCAAGGTGATCACTCACTCTGTGTTAGACATTCATATGCTTGTACAGGACTTAAAAAAGGTACATGGAAAGTTTCTTTCTTGCCTGCTGGTGTGTATCTTACTCCTTCTGTATCAGATTTAGAAAAATTGAAGCATCTTGTAATGTACAGGTTAGGACAGCCTGCAATACAGGCAACAAAATTCAAAACTGATACACAGCGTGTTGAATCGGTAAACAGGTCTTATTCTAGGACAAATCCAAAAAATGTAACTTGCTGTAGAAATGTGACTGGCAGATTGCATTCTGCTGTACATATGTTAAATTTGGGGTTTGGCAACTCCACTTTAGCAAGATTGGAAACACTTGGAGCTCCCATAACGCATGGGTCTACACAAGTAAAACAACTGAGAAGTGTTACCACTCAGTTTGAATATAATAAAAAGTATACAGGTAGCATCAAGTACAAGTAGGCAAGACGTGAAAGAAGACACACTTTAGAATGGCTGCACAGACATAAAAAATCAAAGGGGAGTGTATCTTATAAAAGAGACTGTGACAACCAAAAACTGTTAAATTACAGTGTGTCCAAGAAAAAAAAAAGACAATGAAATAAGGATCATGCTTGCAGCAAATAAATACATGTACTTGGTGGATGCAGTGATAAATGCAAACAGTAGGCCTACAATGTCAATGTCACAGTTTGATCATATTAATGGGATTAGCATAATTTATTCATATCATATTTGCATTGTTAATTTTTATAAAATTACCTGGGGAAGACTTCTTGGACATCTGAGAGGTATCACGAAACTAAAGACTACAAAAGCTTGCTATCTATCTACCAAGCAGTTAGCAAAGGGAGCATGGCCTGTACACTTGTTAAATGTCTTGCAGTGAATCCTGTTGTTATTTATGTGGTGAGGTTCGACCGATAGGTGCGACATTTCTATACACAATGATTTGTGACATAAATGTGATACTTCATGACTTTTTGGAATGTTGAGACAATTAAACTTGATATTCACAGCCAATCTGTGGGTGTAAAACTTCTTTTTTTTTTCTTTCGTGAGCTGGCCTCAGGTACACAATACCATAGCCCAATCCATTTGCCTTGTAATCTACTGTCCCACGCCATATCTTGCATGCACCATCCATGTAAAAGTTGTCAGGATCACTTAAAATTGTCCTGGCATCTGTCAAAAAGCGCTGACCTTCCATTTCGAACTTGCTTGATGGACGATAAAAGAACAACAACATCACCATATGCGTTCCAGTACATACAGAGCTAGCCCTAATAGGCCACAGACTACAGTTATAAATCCTTCTATTTTTCATATTAGCATTTTCCAGTGTAAAAAATCAGCATTTTGGTATTTTAAAATTTCTTCAACGGTATTTAATAGATAAAAATGTGAGAAAAAAACGGACAAATTTTTGTCATACAATTCCCAGCTCATTATTTCGTGATAATTGAAATACGAAACAACACCTGGATGTCAGCTTTATACAGGTGTATGAACTGTGCTCTGGCCGGGGTCACATCATTGTCCGTCCTCACCATAAAGTTCCCACCTGGCCTGGAAGACAGTGCACCTATATGACCACCAATGAAGCAACTCTGTGATGCAGCAAACCTGACTTTGCTAACTTTATTTAAACAGAAGCTACAGCATGTTGAAAACACCGTATTTTCACAATTACGGACTATCTCCATTGGGATGCGCAACCAGCCAATCACAACTGTGGTCTGTAACCTAATACGCTTATCAAAATTATTAAAACTTGTTAAACTGAATTCCTGACTTGTTTTGTGTGCATGGTTTCATTCATTTCTATCTGACTTCAATAATAAGCAAAAAAATGGCCCTGACACTAATAACGTTTAAAATAAGAAAAATCAGTTTTAGGTGAAATAATTGTAAAAGATGTAAAATTGGGAAAAAATTATGAGACATGATTATAACAAAAGTCTTTGACCTGGCATCAATGCATAAGTGTATGGGCTATGCATTCAAGCCAAGTTCACTTGCTTGCAAGCCATCTTCCTACAATGACAGATCAAATTACCACACCCCACCCATTAATTTTAACATTGATTTTTAGTATAAAGTTGAAATTTTATAAGAAATATTGTGAATTTGATGACTTTTTTGATTAATCATAAGACATCCATCACTTGTGTAACTGCAAACAGGATCTGGTCAGCTTGACCCATCTGTGGGGGCAGACAGGGGTATCACATTTCACCTGCTGCTGATGCTGTGTGAATCCTGGAAGTTACTTGCATCACAGAGGGGTGGGTTCTGATTCATCAAGCAACCCCATTCCTGGCATTTTCCTTTCCTACACAAAGACCCCTACCCACACAAACTTTAAGATTTATAAGAATCAGAAATTTCCAAATATTTCATAAGCTTTTCAGCCTTGATAAGTCACTACAACATAGCTATATTGAAGACTACTGCAGCCTACTGACTGATACAATGAAAGCTGGTCACAGAAGAAACAAAACTAGTTTTCAGAGGGGCCATATTCCCCACAACAAGGGATGCAAGGTGACAACAGAACCCACAACCAATACACCAGAGAGGTGGACACGCCTGCCTCGTGAATTACAAGAAAATCTGAATGAACGGCTACAACAGGAACCAGGCCTGGAGGCAGAGGTGAATGTAAAACTGCTTAGACCAGCTCCACCCAGCACCACGTATCTTGATTGGTATGCTTCACCAAAGCATGACAGACCAAACATGGACTCCTATAGAATTTTACATGCTGAAAGGACAGAGAAATTATGGAATGACTCCATGAGGGAACATTTACTGCACAAGCCAGATTGTACAGGTCAATTAATATTTGATGCTGAAAAAGAAAAAAAGGTGGGGCTAGCATGGCAGGAGTCGCTGAAATGTACAGTGTGTGATTACATTTCAAGAAAACAAAAACTGTACAAAGAAGCCACAAGTAACAATTCTCAGCCAGGCCAGAAAGCAGCCAACATTAATTTGGCAGCTCAAGCTGGCCTCATGACTACAAGCATTGGGAACACAGCACTGAGGAATATTCTACTCCATATGAATATTCCAGCTCCTGCAAGAAAATCAATGCAGAGAAATTCAAACAGAGTGAATGACATTATCACAAAGCTTAATGAAGAAAACATGAGGGAGCAGAGAGGCCAAATCATACGCAATAACAAATTGCTGGGACTTTCTGAAAAAACACCAATTATGATGGAGGCAGACTGCAGATACAACAACGCCCTGACATCTGGTGGTGGAAAGACACCCTTCCAACCTGCGACGCAGTGTGTTTACACTGTTTGTGAAAATCAAACTTTGCCAAAAAAAATCATTGGGGTCACTGTGAAAAATAAACTGTGCAAAGTTGGTCATATGCATGCAAGGAAACATAATTTGTACAGACCAGCTTGCCCAGACCATGGGGGAAAATGCACTGCAAATGTACCCATGGATGCAAGCATTGGTGATGAATTCCAATGGTGCAAGGAAAGTTTTGAACTTTTTGAAAAAGATGAGGTGCCACTTAAAATAAGTCAACTGACAACTGACCTTGACAGTCGAGCTGGGGAAGCTGTCAAGTCTGTGTATAAAAAGGATGGCTTGGCACCAGGAAACTTAAAGTGTACAAGACATTTGTCACAATCACAGCGTAGACGTGCACAAAAGGTCAAGTGGAGTTCTGCAATGTTCCCTGCAAGAGATAAAAATAGTGTAAATTCTATGATCAGGCAATTTGGGTACAATTTATCAAGAAGGTGTACACATGAATATAATGTCTGTTATGAAAAACTGTGTGGCAATGTGAAGCGCATGAACAGAAAATTTGAATATGTAATAAATGCAATAATATTGTGTTATCAAGGTGATCACTCACTCTGTGTTAGACATTCATATGCTTGTACAGGACTTAAAAAAGGTACATGGAAAGTTTCTTTCTTGCCTGCTGGTGTGTATCTTACTCCTTCTGTATCAGATTTAGAAAAATTGAAGCATCTTGTAATGTACAGGTTAGGACAGCCTGCAATACAGGCAACAAAATTCAAAACTGATACACAGCGTGTTGAATCGGTAAACAGGTCTTATTCTAGGACAAATCCAAAAAATGTAACTTGCTGTAGAAATGTGACTGGCAGATTGCATTCTGCTGTACATATGTTAAATTTGGGGTTTGGCAACTCCACTTTAGCAAGATTGGAAACACTTGGAGCTCCCATAACGCATGGGTCTACACAAGTAAAACAACTGAGAAGTGTTACCACTCAGTTTGAATATAATAAAAAGTATACAGGTAGCATCAAGTACAAGTAGGCAAGACGTGAAAGAAGACACACTTTAGAATGGCTGCACAGACATAAAAAATCAAAGGGGAGTGTATCTTATAAAAGAGACTGTGACAACCAAAAACTGTTAAATTACAGTGTGTCCAAGAAAAAAAAAAGACAATGAAATAAGGATCATGCTTGCAGCAAATAAATACATGTACTTGGTGGATGCAGTGATAAATGCAAACAGTAGGCCTACAATGTCAATGTCACAGTTTGATCATATTAATGGGATTAGCATAATTTATTCATATCATATTTGCATTGTTAATTTTTATAAAATTACCTGGGGAAGACTTCTTGGACATCTGAGAGGTATCACGAAACTAAAGACTACAAAAGCTTGCTATCTATCTACCAAGCAGTTAGCAAAGGGAGCATGGCCTGTACACTTGTTAAATGTCTTGCAGTGAATCCTGTTGTTATTTATGTGGTGAGGTTCGACCGATAGGTGCGACATTTCTATACACAATGATTTGTGACATAAATGTGATACTTCATGACTTTTTGGAATGTTGAGACAATTAAACTTGATATTCACAGCCAATCTGTGGGTGTAAAACTTCTTTTTTTTTTCTTTCGTGAGCTGGCCTCAGGTACACAATACCATAGCCCAATCCATTTGCCTTGTAATCTACTGTCCCACGCCATATCTTGCATGCACCATCCATGTAAAAGTTGTCAGGATCACTTAAAATTGTCCTGGCATCTGTCAAAAAGCGCTGACCTTCCATTTCGAACTTGCTTGATGGACGATAAAAGAACAACAACATCACCATATGCGTTCCAGTACATACAGAGCTAGCCCTAATAGGCCACAGACTACAGTTATAAATCCTTCTATTTTTCATATTAGCATTTTCCAGTGTAAAAAATCAGCATTTTGGTATTTTAAAATTTCTTCAACGGTATTTAATAGATAAAAATGTGAGAAAAAAACGGACAAATTTTTGTCATACAATTCCCAGCTCATTATTTCGTGATAATTGAAATACGAAACAACACCTGGATGTCAGCTTTATACAGGTGTATGAACTGTGCTCTGGCCGGGGTCACATCATTGTCCGTCCTCACCATAAAGTTCCCACCTGGCCTGGAAGACAGTGCACCTATATGACCACCAATGAAGCAACTCTGTGATGCAGGAAACCTGACTTTGCTAACTTTATTTAAACAGAAGCTACAGCATGTTGAAAACACCGTATTTTCACAATTACGGACTATCTCCATTGGGATGCGCAACCAGCCAATCACAACTGTGGTCTG
Organism: Hermodice carunculata; assembly: GCA_964020975.1. Taxonomy (NCBI): domain Eukaryota; kingdom Metazoa; phylum Annelida; class Polychaeta; order Eunicida; family Amphinomidae; genus Hermodice; species Hermodice carunculata. Next base: position 62,377,067 of record OZ026625.1, read on the forward strand.
TAACCTTGAGTCAGTGTAAAATTCGAGTGATATTGTGAATTTGCACTTGCTGGTGGAAAATGATATTTAACGTGGACTAAGTTTGTTTCAAATGTTTTGCATATGATTTGGATGAGCATCGTGGTTCTACCTGAATATGAGAAATAATTCTTATAAACTTTAGGTATGACACATTGACACAAGCAACATTCGCTTTATACCCCCCCCCCCCCCCCCCCAATGACAAAGGCGGGGCATATGGCTTTGCTCGTATCGGTCTGTCGGTCGGTCGTTGGATAGAAAGACTGTGGTTTCTGCACCATAACTCAAGAAGTTTTTAAGATAGAACATTGATAGTGCGCAAGTACATGTATCTACTTCAGTATACGGCCTAAGTAAAGTAAAAAGGTGGTTGATCTCGACCCTATTTACGAGGTCACGGAGGTAATATAGTAAGTTTAGGTTTCTGCACGATAATTAGAAAAGCGTTTATGGTAAGACCTGTATATTTCGCAGATACATAGCTTTTAGCCAGGGCTAAGTCAAGTTTTAAAATGGATGACCTTGATTTAAATTCATAGGTCACAAAGTCATTTTAGTGAACTTGATTTCTGCATTACAACTCAGAATTTCACTCATGACATCAATATTGCATATGGTAATAGTCCTCAATTAGAGTTTGGTCAGCTTAGAAGATGGATTACCTGAACCAAAACTCCCAAGGTCACCAGGTCGAACGGTTGGTCGGTGAGAGACTGTGGTTTATGCATCATAACTCATGGGGTTTTTGAGATAGGGCTTTGATAGTGCCCAGATATAAACTCCTATCTACGGGCCAGGTGAAGTGCGGAGGTGGTTGACTTTGATTCTATTTCCGAGGTCACGGAGGTACTGGAGTAAGTTTTGGTTTTCGCACGATAACTAGAAAAGTTGCTTTTTTTATGATAGAGGCTGCATATTGCAAAGGATTATAGTCTTTATCCATGGCTAGGTCAAGTTTGACGATGGGTGACTGACCCAAATTCAAAGGTGACAAAGTCACTTTGGTGAACTGGGTTTCTGCATTGAAACTCAGAATTTAAGTTATGACTTCAATATTGCACATGGTAAATATCCTCATTTAGGGCTTGGTAAGCTTAGAAGCTGGATGCACTTTAGCAAATATCTAAAGTCACCACCTAGAGTCCTATTAGTAAACTTGATTTCCGCATAATGAATAAAGATTTTGTTTTTATCTGCGACTTTCATATTGCACAGGGATATAGCCATCTAAAAGAGCTAGGTCAAGTTGTAAAATGGGTGACCTCGAGTCAATTCCCAAGGTCACAGAGCCATATTACCGAATCTGGTGTCTGAAAATAATAACTACAATTTTTTGAGCCGTAGCTTTTATTTTGTGGATGCTTGTAATCTCCTTTTCGGGTTAGACAAGTTTCAAAGAAGGATGACCTTGTCCTAATTTTTAAGGTCACAAGACCCCTTTAGTAAATTTGGTTTCTGCATCCACTCCCAACGTCATAAGTGCCCTAATTAGTACTATCAACAGGGTTACGAGGGCGAACATAATGACGGCAGGAGGCCTCTATACATGTATCATTTGACATAGTTGTACTCTGGATTTGGCATACAGTGACTTGTGGAAAATCAGCAGTGATAACTGAAAAAAAAATTCAAAATATTGAAACTCTTTCAGGTTGCACCGATCAGAAAATGCTTTGAAAGTCCATTATCTAAGTTTCTTTAGTTCGGCAAAAATCAGATTTGCCGACCGTAATATGCGATCCTTTTCAATCTTAAACTAAAATATGATAATTTTTGGTGGATATCCCCAATATTCGGGATACTTGTAAATCCTGTAGATTATACTTACCCGTACATGCAGATCGGAAGTAATATTATAAATAAAATATCGTGAGAAGGTTGCTGTGGAGAACGGAAAGAAAGAAAAACACACCAGGATTGCTGTATGAAAAGTCACAGCAAACTCTTTGATGATATAATGTGGGTTTAACTTGTGCCTGTAATTTTTGTATCTAATCTTTGAGACATATATGCGTATCAGTACCTTAAGATAATCATATCTACCTGTGGATATTGTCAAACTTGTGAGAAGATTACAGTAATATGCTGTAAGTGAGTAACATTATCAGGAAAAAAAACTACTCGACGTCTTGACGGACCTAAGTATCCATTAACCACAGATTGTTCACCTTAATTTTAAAAACACCTCATTGGACAAGGGGTCAAAACTTGATTACCGGATATATTTGCAGCCGCAAGTCCCAATTTAAGAATCCTTTAGTTTGTACCGTTGACTGAATCATCGAGGCTTGTGCGGTACATGTAAATTTGGCGTTTAATTCAGTTGTTCATAATCGTGTGTGCAGGATTGCAAACAGACACAATATGAGCAAAAGGCCGTGCGTCATCTCGAGATGTAACTCTTTCAATGCCAACTGCCACTAAAATCGAAGCACTTGAAACAAAGTCCTCTGAATAATGATAATGAGGGTGCTAGATACACGTTCCTTGCAAAAAGACCATTCTTTCAAGTACCACCATGCTTGCAGCTACATGGAATTCAAAGTCCAAGTCATCAGCTTTCCTCTGGGCGTTTTGGGCGCAATGTTTCCAAAGCGCCACGAGGAAGACCGTTGACTCAGTAAAAAAGTGGCAGTGAAAGAGTTAACATGAAGAACCAAATAAAGAGTGCGTCACAGCTTGCCATTTTTCTAGGCCGCCACGACAACATTACATCACTGCGATTGATGCATCTTCTTCAGAAAGTTTGGAACTCTTGTCAGTCGGGCCGGCACAAGTGACTGTGAATGCAGAAGTTTGCCGTTTTGAAGTGGACTGTTAAGTATATGTTTTTCAAAGCATATTGGGTTGAATACCATGCTGCCTTTGCTTGTATTGCTGTACTTCATGATTCGAAAATACCTGTACAATGTTGGGTTCATTCGGTCACATTTTCCAGTGTAAAAATCGGTTGTACAGACAAATGACCGCCGATATTTCTGTGGACCACATATTGTGTTTTGATTCATGCATGATTTTTTTGTGCAGTTAATGAACGTTTCTATTGTTTAAGACCATACCTTAACTTCCAGAAAGGACCACCAACTGAAGTTTTCTATTGTTTCAGACCATACCTCAACTTCCGCAAAAGTGGACCTCCTGTACAAACTGATGACTTACTGTTTTGGAAGTACTACTTTTGAAGACCAGAAATGACTGGTAGAACTGACGGTTCTGCTTGTGTTCAACATGTTGAATGCATTACACATTGCTGGTGGATGGATTCAGTGGTGTTTGTAAACAGGACGATATTACGCATTGCCACATGCGAGTGAATTGGCAGTCAAAAATAATTCCATGTGGCACCTTTGTAAATTTCCATCAAAATGTTTGTATGCACAATGCAAATACGATAATAAGTCGGATCTTAATTTAGATCAAACAATAGAAATGTTCATTAAGATAGGTAAGGAACTTGGTGCAGATCCATAGGCGTTTTGCAGAACATGCTGGATGAATCGAAGGACACGCGAGGTGCAGCCGAGCGTGTCCTTCGATTTTTCTCGCAGGTCCAGCAAAACGCATATGGACCTGCACCTCGCTCCTTACCTAACACCTAATTCTGGCCGATATTACATTTACAATTTGAAGCAAAACCGTTAGACTGAAGAAAACATTCGGGATCACCAGAAACACAACGTCCAAAATTAACTTGTCAAATTATTCAAATTATAGGTCAAGCATGATCTTGCTGGTCGGAATTTTACTGGTTGGGGTCAGGTCGTCTTACCAGCTACCGCCTTTGTCTTTTGAAGACCTATCACATGCAGGTAGAGTCAAAATAGTGGTCACGTACCTATACTTTTGTTTTGTGAGGTACCAATTTGCTAATAAAGTCATAATATCTGCTTATTATTCCCCCTTAATGAGTTTAAAGACATGCAAACAATCCAGTTGTCATATGAGCACAGTGAAGATTTACGTACAATGCACATACCATAACAATATCAAAATAAACATATGCTGCGGTAGCAAATCACATGCATGTGTATAATTGCACATACTTTTTGCATGGATAATGTGTTATTAGCTGTAAAATAACATATTTCTGCTAAGTCAGTTCATTAAAATGTGTTTTTTCCTTCTAGAATCTGAAATTTGCAATGAAAAATTTGAAAAAATACAAGCATTCATACTTCAGCGAAACAGCTTTCTAGGCGACCATGTCTGCGAGAAAGCAATGCGTCAACCGTAAAATTGGGACATTATCCCACAAAGGCATCAGCCGAGAAATACTGGTCACCAATCGGAATAATCAGTTTCAAACACAAATTACCCAACAAGATAAAAAAAAAAAAAAAAAAAAGACAAAAAAAAAAAAAGAAGAAAAAGAAAAAAAGAAGTAGATGACACTAGGCTGCGCTGGTATGACTGATAATGGCAGTATTCGAATGCACATTTCTTTGTTGTAGAGTATGAGTCCAAAAGATCAGTATCCGGCGGCCTTAGTCCTGATATACATCTCTTGAGTCCCAAAGGCATTCGATTTGTGATAAAAGGTGAGTGGGAATACTTATGTGCATCCCGATTGATTCACCACGGAAGTTCCTTTGGATTTCTGTCCAAAGATGAAGAGTGCTACAATTCCAGAAGGAGACCATTCATGGATTACTGACCCATATCTCATGATTCTAAGATCTAAATTGACATATATAAAGCCATTTCAAGAAACCAGAATAAACACACTTGGTTAGAAAAGGAATGCGCATGCGGCTGCCATTTTTAGTTTTTGAATTTTTGAAAGCCAATAATTAGATTGCTAAAGTGTTATAGTGTATGAAATGATTACAGCAGCGCGGATTTAAACCGTGTCATGATATGCAGATCAAAGCGTCACGACTACGTGAAGGAAACTGGCAGCACCTTGGTGTTGGAATAATATAAATACCATACCTTTGTCCATTATCCAGTAAACCGCCCCCCCCCCCCCCAGATAAAAAGAATGAGAGAAAAAAAAAAAACAGCTGGTGGTCAAAATATCTTCTGCATCAATTTTTTGTTGATTTCACCAGCACTGAAAAATGATTCGAAAAAGTACTGTAGATAAGACGAGTCAAAAAAGCATACCCCAAGTTAACAACGTCCCGCCAATGAAAGCTGCCGAGTTGTTCCTACACGCAGTCATAACGAGAGAGAGAGAGAGAGAGAGAGAGAGAGAGAGAGAGAGAGAGAGAGAGAGAGAGAGAGAGAGAGAGAGAGGAGAGAGAGAGAGAGAGAGAGAGAGAGAGAGAGAGAGAGAGAGAGAGAGAGAGAGAGAGAGAGAGAGAGAGAGAGAGAGAGAGAGAGAGAGAGAGAGAGAGGAGAGAGAGAGAGAGAGAGAGAGAGAGAGAGAGAGAGAGAGAGAGAGAGAGAGAGAGAGAGAGAGAGAGATGAGAGAGAGAGAGAGAGAGAGAGAGAGAGAGAGATGTGGAAAAATCTGAATGACTTCTTCCAGAAAAATAATGATAGTCGGTCAATATATATAAACGATATGAAGTTACTGGACCAATATAACATCCTCTGATTCTATTTTAACTTTTGTAGGATATTCATAACACTATATTATATCATCTGTTTCATGCTTGGACAGAGTACGCATTAACTCTTTAAGTGCCAAATTTTGGACTGATTCAACGGCTTCTCTCTGGAACTAGGGGCATGCTGGTACTTAAGTGAAAGGTCTTTTCACAAGGAATACGAATCTGGATCCTTATGATAATTCAAACTGGTTTCATTGTAGTAGATCGACTTTAGACGTGATTGGCACTAACAGAGTTAAGGTTATAACATCGATCTTTGGATCAGTCGTTTCGTTTTCTCCAGATTTAATAACAAATAACAAGTGGGCTCGAGTTCCTTTACCGTTATTTCCATTTTGTTTATACAATGGCACGGTGTAGCTGCTTTGTCTTATGTTTGCAGATGCACCAGGTCAGACACTCGTAGCAGTGCATTACAGCAATCAACAAGTTCATCAAAGGCGTTAACGTAGGGGACTACAATTATGATGTCACGAGGAAGACCGGTATGTGTATATGGAACGATATCAGGGCCAAAACTCCATTACACCTTGTGGGAAATTCTATTTTGCTTGGTGTTATACTCTATTGTGCCTGATGTTATATTTTATTGTTCCTACTGTTATATTCTGTTGTTCCTGATACTATAGTCTATTTGGCGCAATTCAATATTCCTGTCTCGTTAATTCATTCTAAATTCGGAATTTCAGGTTTAATTTTCTGATTGCCTCAAAACACAAAATCAATTATCATTATCAACCCAAATTAGATATGTCAAAAGACATAATAGCATTTCAACAACGCAAAAGAAAAAGTACACCCCCCCCCCCCCAACGATAGAATGTACCATCTCCCAAGATGAAAAAAACTGCACAAAGCAAAATAGCATGTGCAATAAGGCAAAATGAAAAGTATCCCCAAGAACGATAGAATATATGATCTACCACAAGGCAAAATACAATGTAACATCAAGGATCAAGCGCAATGACATCTCACATTTGACATTGAGAATTAAGTTTCAAGTGCAATGGTGTGAAGCAGGATGACATTTGCCACATAGCACAATACAGCGCAGAAGTAGCCACAGCTCAAACGCGTTTTCCTGGCATTTGAGACTATATTTTCACATTGAAAATTTCATATCTGAGACAAAAACATCACTACACTGGGCCTTCCCGTTAGCTTTCATATTCCTTTTCAGGATAAGGCAGACTAGTCCCATTTTTACAGGATGGCAGGGCCAGTGCTTCAAATTTAGTACTGACCCTAGCCTGCGAGAGTCCCTCCACCCCCACTCATTCCGGTAAGCACATTTAATGTGACTGCTGCAACATAATGAATGCAGTAATTTCGTTCAAGCTAGTTCACCACACATTTTTCACGTGAACAACATTCATTTTTATACTGATAAATCTACATTTTGGCAAACTCTTTTTCTTAAACTTGAGATGTAGATGGATATTGGATAGAAATGTCATCTATAAGACTGAAAAAAGTTCATTGTATATGTATGATTCCTTGTACTGCCTCTAGCATTAAATTATGTATTGAAAGCCAAACCACATAGAGCCGACACAACCAAACCAGAAAGGAACCACAACGGTCTAATAATTTTACCAGCACTGTATATACTCCTATTTAGACTTCTGAACGTCGAAATTTGACTTCCTAAGTATTTAAAGTATTGAGACACAAATGTGTGCATCTACGTTTTTGCTGCTTTTGAAATTTTGGTGTAGTTTGATGAAAGTATACACTGTTGAAGTTGCATAGTCTTGCACTTTCAATTGATGCACATACAGATCAACGAAATATTGCGCTCATTGAATAAATATGCAAACATAAAAAACCTAGATAGAGGATGATACGTATTACATATTTTTTCTTTTTCTCAGTAAAATCCAGCCTGAAGTTCTGAAAATGATGCTTTTTTGTTCCAAATACCATGAACCTAAAAAATGTCCTCCAAATTGGCCCTATTGGGCCCATATTGGGATACAGGTATTTGATTTTGAAAATTAAGATATTGGATACGCAAATTAGCAACCTTTGACTTCCAGTCTCATAATTTTACACCTAACGCAGATAAAGGCAATGAGGGGACACTGTTTAGTTTCAAAGTATTTTGAAGACGTGGGCCTTGTTTTATGTGTTTTTCCATGGGGTGCTATTCTTAAATACACATAATAAAAACAGCCACTTCAAAGCACTTCCCAATGTCTTATTATATTTAAAAAATAGCACAATATTTCTTGCATGCGTCCTAACTGACAGATTAAGACTAGACAATTCCAAAAGAATTATACTTTCATAAACTAAAACGGGATGATGAAGAGAAAGGCAGCTCTGAAGTTGTACCAGGCGAAACCACGGATACGTATCAGGATACCTTTTAGAGGGGAAATGACTGGCTTCCTGTATTATAATTATGCGTGACTGAATCAGCGGTCTGGCAGATCTGTCGCTGGTTTCAGAACAAATGGACAAAAGTCATAACCATAATGGCAGCATCAGTAGCACGAGTTACAATATTGCGTAGACCAAGCCTTTGCTGTAATATACAGCAGTCTAATACCTACAAGCATACAGAATGTATATTGAGACGAAACGATGTTTGAAAGTATGTAAAATTTAAAGATCATAGATGTTTGGATATATCCCCACACAATAAATTTAATTTGAAAGCGGCCGTAATAGGCCAAGGTGTTTGATTTTATTTTCCAATATTTTATCATTCTATTTTGTGTCCCATTTTTAGCTCAGCTGACCTGTTAGACAGCTGAGCATTTGTGAGGGCCTGTCGTCCGTCGTCCGCCCGCCCAGAAATCACATTTTCGACTTCTCCAAAACCGTCAGCAAGTTTCACTTCAAATTTGGTGAAGATATGCTTTGGGTGGGTTTCTACCAAGGTTGTTCAAATGGTCACGCTCCATTGATTTTTGGATTTTTATTTTTTTTTTTTTTAATATTTTTGTTTTGTTTTATTTTTGTTGCCTTTGCTGTAATATACAGCAGTCTAATACCTACAAGCATACAGAATGTATATTGAGACGAAACGATGTTTGAAAGTATGTAAAATTTAAAGATCATAGATGTTTGGATATATCCCCACACAATAAATTTAATTTGAAAGCGGCCGTAATAGGCCAAGGTGTTTGATTTTATTTTCCAATATTTTATCATTCTATTTTGTGTCCCATTTTTAGCTCAGCTGACCTGTTAGACAGCTGAGCATTTGTGAGGGCCTGTCGTCCGTCGTCCGCCCGCCCAGAAATCACATTTTCGACTTCTCCAAAACCGTCAGCAAGTTTCACTTCAAATTTGGTGGAGATATGCTTTGGGTGGGTTTCTACCAAGGTTGTTCAAATGGTCACGCTCCATTGATTTTTGGATTTTTATTTTTATTTTTTTAATATTTTTGTTTTGTTTTATTTTTGTTTTTTTTTGGGGGGGGGAGGGGAGCAAATCTTAAAAAATCTTCTTCTCCGAAACCGCTAACCCAATTGCTTTGATATCCCTCAGGGACACTCCTGAGGATTCCTAGTTCTTAATTTGTCCACCAAGTGGCGTTGCGATTTATTTTCCATTTTTACATGATTTTTGAGTGTTTTTGCTATCTTCGACTTCTTCTCCACAACCGTCACTCAGATTAAGCTGAAACTTTGTGGATATGTTCCTTGTGGAAGGATCAAACAAAGTTGTTCACTAGGTGGCGCTGCTATGTATTCCTGAATTTTTACATTTTTTTTTCAATTCGTTAACTTGTCGGTCAATGCAGCTTTTCTATTGCTTACTTTGCAAGTCAATAGACATTCTAATGGTAATTCACATTTCATTCTGAGTCACTTCAAACTTGTTGACAATGTACCTTGGGTGGGTTCATACCAAGTTTGTTTAAATGGTTATGATCCGCTGACTTTGGATTTTTTTGTGATTTTTTTCGAAAATCTTCAAAAAAAAAATTTTAATAAGAAAGTTTGGCATGGGAATTTCTTGTAATGGTTACAACTTATATAATTTTTGCCAGATTTGTGCCAAACTTGGTAGGGATGTACCTTTTATGAGTGTCTACCTATTTTGAGCAAATGGTCATGTTCCAGTGATGTTTGGAGCTTGACATCATTCCCAAGGTCACAGGACAACTGACATGAAATTTGCTGTTGACTTGATAACTTGTAGGTGACCTTGATCCTATCCCAAGTTCACAGGGCCACAAAGTGTGATGAATATCTAGGTCACCTGAGCATGGGCACACAGCCCACTTGTTATTATTTATTTATTTATTTGTTTGTTTGTTTGTTTGTTTGTTTGTTTGTTCGTTCGTTCGTTCGTTAGTTCGTTTGTTCGTCCGTTTGTTCGTTGGTTGGGTGGGTGGTTGGTTGGTTGGTTGGTTGGTTTATTTATTTATTTATTTTTTATTTATTTGTTTATTTGTTTATTTATTTATTTATCTACTGATTTATTTATTTATTTATTTATTTATTTATTTATTTATTTATTTATTTATTTATTTATTTTTACGTGGTGGGGAGGGGGTGCGATTGACCTTGCCGCCCTCCCCCCGATCTGCCGGTGAAGTCGGCTAAACTGAAGCAATACAATTAAAAACAAGGCGATATTATATGTTGTGTGTACTTCTGGCGCAACGGGTTTCGAATTCGCCTGCAGAGGGGGCGTGTACAAGGTTTAGTGAATGTTATTAGCCGAGAAGAGGATGAACTATGAATTGATCCTGGAAGCAGTTATTGTCTGGTCGGCACCGGGTGGCGGGATTTTAATCTGCCACCTGATCTTTGCAATGAAGTGTGGGTAAATGATCTGTGGCTACGTCTTCGCCGTATTTTGCTATGTGGCAAATGTCGTCCTGCTTCACACCATTGTCCTTGGGGCTTTATTCTCAATGTCTAATGTGAGATGTCATTGCGCTTGATCCTTGATCTTACATTGTATTTGCCTTGTGCTGTTTTGCCTTGTATACTTTCTGTCGTTCCTGGGAATACTTTTCATTTTGCCCTGTTGCAAATGCTATTTTGCCTTGCGCTATCTTGCATATTGGTAGAGTGTACTTTGTATCTTTACTGGGGATACTTTTTATTTTACCTTCTTGCAGATGCTATTATGTATTTTGACAAATCTAATTTGGCTTGATAATTGATTTTATATGTTGGGGCAATTCGAAATCAATAAAAACGATATGCAGCAACAAAAATAATGCAATACAACACAATATATAAGAGAACAAGCGTCAATGATATTATATATGAAATTCCAAATTTAGAAAGTACTAAGGAGACAGGAATATTGAATGACGCAAAATAGAATATACCATCAGGAACAACAAAAATAAAACACCAGGCGTAACAGAATATAGCAACATACACTATACAATAGAACCCCAGGCACAACAGAATTTGTCACAACGCGTAAAGAAATTTGGGCCCTAATATCGTTGCATATGTGTAGGGAATGGAAATATACACCCTGCAGCCTAAGCTTGAAACGTCAATTTTCAGTCAATATTCCCCGTAGCGTAAATGTGAAACTTTACGCCCGTGGAATGAACTTTATGCCGGTTGCTTTTATAACTAACAGTGCCAATAATGCAGACTAGGTCATTATTCATTGTTACTGGCGTCCACTTTTGCAGGAAATCTACAGTTACGAGTAATAAAGTAAATTACTTGCTCCGGTGGTATCTTGTACAACATATATTTTAACGTGTAGGATAAACGAAATGATATAGCTTTGTAGGGAAAAGAACTCCGAAATAGTTTTAAATTTGCACAGAATATATATGTCTCGCTCTTTTAGGGAAAACTGTATGTTATCGGCGATACCGAATATTTTGTGGAGATAGCAACTTCTTTTTTTCCTTAATTATGCTTCCCACCTCCCTCGAAAGGGGGGGGGGGATACAGCTTAGCTGGCGTGGGTGGGTCGGTCGGTAGAGAGACTGTGGTTTCCGCACCATAACTCAAGAAGTTTTTTAAGTAGGGCTTTGATAGTGCCGAGATATATACTCCTTTTATTAAGGCTACGTGACGAATGAATGTGGTTGACCTTAGCCCAATTTCCAAGGTCACAGAGTTAATATTGTAAGTTTTGGTGTCTGTGTGATAACTAAAAACGTTATTATGGGAGCACCTGTATACTGCAAAAAAATATAGTTAATTGAAACGTCACAAAGTCACTTTAGTGAACTTGGGTTTTGCATTGTCACTCAGAATCTAACTTATGACTTGAACATTGCACGTGGTTATATTCCTTAATTAGTGCTTGTTCAGCTTGGAAGATGGATGACCTTGAGCAAATTCCCAAGGTCACAGCCTAGAGTCCAATTAATGAAATTGCATTCCTCACCTTAACGTAAGATGTATTTTACCTACGGCTTTCATATCGTACAGAAATGTAGCCTTTTCTAAAAGCTAGCCCACGTCTTGAAGTGGGTGACCTAGAGTCAATTCCCAGGTCACAGATGCTACATTACTGAATTTGTTTTCTGCTTAATAACTGAAAGATATTTCGAGCCAGAGCTTATATTTGTTACATATTTTTAGTCATCATTTAGAGATAGATCAGTTTCAAACAAGGATGATCCTGACCTAATTTCCTAGGTTACAAGGCCACTTGAGTGAATTTGGTTTCTTCATACTAACTCAGAATTTAACCTAGGATATCAATATTTCACATTATAATAGTCTTATATAAGGGCCTAATAAAGTCAGGACGTACATAACTATTACCTGATTGTCAAGGTCACCACACAAGTTGATAGACTGTGGTTTATTAGGACTTGGTCAGCTTACAAGATGGATGACTTTATCAAATTCCCATGGTCACAAGGTGTATCGGTGGGTCGGTAGAGACACTGTGGTTTCAGCACCACAACCCAAGAAATGTTTGATATAGGACTGACATACTGCTTCAGTGTATACTCCTTTATAAGGGCTGGTTGATGCCACAATATGGTTGACCTTGACCTCATTCCCAAGGTCACAGAGGTACTACAATAACGTTTGGTTTCTGCATGATAACTAGAAAAAATCTTTGATATGACCTGTATATTGTACAAGATAATAGTCCTTATCCAGGGCTCAATTAAGTTTGAAGAAAGGTGACCTTGACCTAATTCCCAAGGTCACAAGTTAACTGCAACGAATTTGGTTTGTGCATCATGACTCAGAATTCAACTTAGGATTTCAAAATTTTTATATGGTTACAGTCCTCTATTTGGCTTGGTCTACTTTGAAGATGGACGACCTTGACCAAATTCTCAAGGTCACCCCACAAAGTCCTTTTAGAAAACTTGATTTCCGCATTGCAGCTAAAGAGGTTTTTGACCTAGAGGTTTCATATTGTAGGATAATATAGCTTTTTCTAAGCACTAGGTTAAGTTTGCCAATGGGTGAGCTTCAGTAAATTCCCAAGGTCACAGAGCCAAATTGCTGAAAATGGTTTCTCTTCAATAGCTGCAGACGTTTTTGTGATAGACCTTTGATATTGCACATGTTTATAGTCTTCTATTAGGGTTAGAACAGCCTTAGAGAAGGGTGATCTTGATATTTGCAATAGGTTAAAGAGGGCGAGCATAATGATGGTAAGGGGCATCTATGTGTTGCAAACATGTCTTGTTCATTTTTGTCTCGCCAGCATAAGATGTTGGCGAGACTAAGCAGTCACTTTTCGGACATCCGTCCGTCCGTCCATCTGTCCGTCCGTCCGTCAACAAAAAAAAATTCGGAGTGGCTTGAATTACGCTGGCGAGACATTCATGCCCCCGGGGTTATTTGAATAATTGTTTTTCTTTAACTCGTGCTTCGTCTGCAGGCAACGTATGGATTCACGAAAATAGGAATATCAACATCAAAAGATCGGACAAAGTGTACTTCTGGACGTATGCTATACGCAATGGCCGTGGTTATCAGCTGCTGGAACAGTCCTGGAAGCCAACAACAGGCCAAACAACACAGAAACTCTCACCAACCACTGACAGACACGTGGTCACTAAACCTATTACTTACCCGACAAGGCCAACACCACCGAGTAACGTCATCTTTTCGATTTGAAAGTACTATACCGTTGTGGTAACCAGCAGTATTATGAGGCCATAACTTAGTGCAATATACCCCTGTCTTGCGGTCTGTTTTTGACTGGGCTGAATTATCTAAGTGTGCTACCTCTATTAAGCGTTTTGCTATCTGATAAGTCATGTTATAAATCATGTTTAGAGGAATTTGTTATACACTTTCAAATACCTGAAATGAACGTGCTTGCTTTTATAACGAGATGTCATTTGTCATGTATACATCGAGTCACGTGACGCCACATCTGCACACACATACACACACACACACACACACTCTCTCTCTCTCTCTCTCTCTCTCTCTCTCTCTATCTCACACACACACACACACACACACACACACACATTTTACAATCATGTCTTGTCGCGATTAGCTGGATGATATCCCTTGCAGATACAAGGTCAAATTGGCGATTATAGAATTTAGACATTGCTCAAAAAGCCTTCAAAATGATGTATAGGAATAATGTGAACCTATGATTATTAATGAAGTCTATATACAGTTATTTATTATGCACCGAGCCAAAGCGTGGAGGTTGAAGTTGAATAAAAGTCTCGAAGCCTAAACCTACTGTTCTAGCGGGTGGGTTTCCACCTGCTACCTTTGTGAAGTAAACAGGGCCTAGAGGGTGGGTTTACACCTGCTGCCTCTGTGAAGTAAACAAGAACAACTTGGTTTTCTAAGTAAAACTTCTGTCATCTCAACATAGCTGCATGGCGTTGCTTCCCAGCGGGCACATACAACATGCGTATCCATATCGTTTCAACGTTTTCATCAAATTCTCTATTACTGACAAAACTAGTTAACACACAGTGCGTAGTCGTAAGTAATTCAATGTGGCTTAAAGTTACCCCACGGAGATGTTCGATGTGAAACTGCAAATGCATGATTTTTTTTTCACTTGCATAAAGACTACAGGCATCTATTATGAATTAACCATCGTAATTTGAAACGCTGGCTTTCTTTGGCATTCTCATATTTCATCCATCACAAAATTATATACACTTACATGAATAATAGTGACTAGCTTGGAACTGCACCCGAAAATAGAATTAGATGTTCCAGTTTTATAGGTTTCACGAGGCAATGGCTTCAAGGAACTAGAACTACTTTATTGGAAACATGCACAGGGATTTTAATTCATACGTATGCTTTCAGTGATAGTTCCTGTTTATTTTATTCTTCAGAACCAAAGTACGGTTGTCCCGACGAAGATCCTCGATTAAAAGTATGGAAGCCTGGGAATAATCCGAATTTGAATGTCATTATCAGGAAAGGAACATTTTATCGTTTAGAAGAATCAGCCGTTGTGAAGACCATAACGATTCAGAAAGGAGGTTCGCAGCAAATGCATCCAAGTCCTTGTCAATAAAAAAACATTATATGATAATGCATTAATCTTTAATTCATCTCGGGTTGGACGATACCAATGCAAAGACAATTTTAATTCAATGTGTGCATAAAATAGAATATTTTAAACACAAATGAAAGCAAATATTTATCATTTGAATCAGACAACACTATGATTTTGCATGCCACAAGTAAAGTATCGATGACATGTAAACTTCAAGTTGACAAGTCTGTGGTACATATTGATTTTTAAATTATTGATCAAACCCTTCTCATTTTGCAGGGAAACTCGTGTTTGGTGATAGGAAGGGGCCAATAACATTAAAATTAGAACACATACTGGTGCGTGGTGAATTTTACATTGGGTCCGAGTCCTGTCTCTTCCAAGAAAAGGCAACCATAATTCTTCGCGGCCGGTCGACGGATCCAAACGAAGTCTCTGGATTTGGACGAAAGTTCATCGGCGTTGACAAAGGTGGCTTATTAGAATTACACGGTCAAGACAAAGCATCATGGACTTTTCTAAGCAGCACTGTTCGATCAGGTCAGGCTTCTTTCAGACATGCATCAGTATTGTGAGGAAGACCTAGGTGTTTAATTAATTAATTAGCTGATTAATCCGATCAATCAATCAATTATCGAATTAAGTAAATTTACTCATTCAATTATCGCGCAGCAACCCCGTGGCAACAGCTCCGAGCCTTTACACTCTTAAATGTGAATGCGGGTCCCTTTGGTTAGCAAGTCGAATGTACAGTTCCCGAAATATTTCTAGATAAATCTAAAATCCTTGCGCAAATACCTTTTCGAGTATAGAATCATATCATATGTCGACGCTGTGCATAATGGTGAGTACCACAACAGTGATCCTATGCCATCCTTTTCATCTGTGCAATGCATGATTTAACAAATGTAATTATCAGAGGTAGGTCTCTTCGCAAAATTAAAATTTGTTCTGCAATCACACCAAATGTATTAGTAGAGCCTGTGTAGGTTTACTAGTCTTTATACAGTACACGTTTTCGTTGATTATAAAGGAATACATTAATTCTGGAAGTTTTTGTTGGTTTATTTTGTACCGGGCGAGACTTTGGGTGTAGAGCAACGTTCAAGACTATTAAATAAATGTCAGGCCTCGTTTGTTTATTTTATAATATCACTCTGCAAACTGATTTTGTCCTCATGGTCACTTCAGCAAGCCAGTTTACACTAATGACAAAGAAGACTCTCATGAAACTGCTGGATTATTGATAAGTGATTGAAAGGGAGCTTGCCATTTATTTAAAACCCTGAATAGGTTCAAAGGATCCAGTGCTCAATCTTGCGGATGACGTCACATCCTGGCAACGGGGAGACAGGATTGTTATGGCCAGCACAGACTTTGACATGGAACAAGCTGAGGAATTCAATCTGCAGCCTTGCGTCGGCTGTTCCAACCGCCAAGTTAAGATCCGAGGTTAGTACATGTGTCCTAGACATGAAGCCTTGCTGTGTTTCACTGTTACAGGAAAGTAATGTCCCATAAACAATTGACGGAATTTGTTGCACCGAAAAGAAAACTGCATTTGATGTATGTACAAATTATTTCAAGTTTCCTTTCTTCATTCAGTAAATCTTTCAATGGAAAACTTTTGGGGTTTTTTGCACACCTCATTGATGTTACCAGTATTACCCACAACCAAGAATAGGTCATTCTGATATTACTGAAGCCTGCGTGTTGAGGACCCCTTCCCAGACGACGCATCCACCCCTCGAATACGTACAAATAAATTACACCGCCAAGCTGTCATGAACCAAAATCGCCAGTAAATAGTAACAACACCCTGCATTAAGCATCTGCAATCCCATATTAATCCCACACCCTGTAAAACACACAGGTTAAAAATTATTATGAAGAAACTACACTTCAGATCATATGACAAATTGAGGACAGATCAGTATTGTAGAATACGCCTTCATGAATTCAACATAAGATTTTCAGTGGGAACTAAGACAAGGTGCTTCAGTAGGAGCTCACAAACGAATATTCTCATTATTGGCGACTGTTTGTGCCTATTTTGTGCGAATACCCCACGGTAATTATCAGAAATAACTATTTGTATTAGGAAAGGGTTATTCCACATCGCTGGTAGTGGTACGTCTCGATGTTAAAGAAGTTAAGTTCTAAACTTCTGGCAGCTTCAAAATATTTTCTAACTGTTGATCAGGACCGAAGTAGTCACATGCCTGCAGGAAACATCCTTGATCAACAGTTTCACGTCCGAGTTCACAAACACAACTAGTGACTCAAATTGTCAAAATTGTTGTTTCTGCAGGCAATGTCAAGTACACTCATTTTGGAGCTATATCCAACGGCGTAGATATGCGTGGCGAGGTTGGATTGTTATCTAGGAATATCTTGATCAAAGGCGAAATGGAATCGCGTTGCTACGGGAACAATCAGTGCCGTTTCTTCAAACATGATACATTTGGTGGTCATATTATCGTAAGTCGGGGTAGTCAATGCTACCGACAATCACACATACGCTCCTGGGAAAAAAGAGGCCAATCCCTAACTTCTGACAACCTGGCGCTGGGAAAGACTAGCTTCCAACATGCCACTGTTGCTACCCTGTTGAATTCAGAGAGCTGCAAGTGACCCTTGTGCCATGACGTAGTGGTTTCACATAAATTCCCCTTATAAAGCCATAGGCACCCTGATATCAGATATATTGATTGCCCCCTTTCTCCCCGTTATCTCACTACCATGACATATTATCTTTCAATGTGATTGCTCAGGCTTACACCTAGGTATCCAGCCTATGTTACATAAAGTTCTATGTGACATGCATATTGTATATACAAAATAATATTTCGAACAGCCCATGTTAATTCAACGAGGCAGGTGTCTCTTTTTTCCCAGCAGCATAGTATTGGAAATTAACTGTTGAAAAATTGTCTGCAAACCTTTCATATAAATTCGTGAATTGGTTACGTCCGTAATGAATGAGAAAACAGTCATTCAATTGTTGTCAACATTTTGTATGCATGTATAAAAATACGTTGCTCATAAGACAACATTGTGATTATCTTTATGTATAACTTTGCAATCTCTGCATCTTTCGTGCAATAATTACATACCTTCACAAATACATTGTGCCAGATATAACGTTCGTTTGCTTTCCGATCTTGTAATGAAATTTGCTTAAACTTAAGATACATTACTCATGTACATTGTATATCAGATTAAATGTACCATCCGTCATTAACACTACAGCGTATTACAACTAATAGAGTTGCTTAGACATTACGAAAATTATATATGAAACAACACTACACATGCATATGTATGTTGGGGTATCACAGAATTATTTTTGGTGTATTGCTTAACCTGACACTCAAGCTTACTAGTGTATTATAATTTCTGGCAAAAATGACATGTGGCATAGATAACCAGTGTCGCTCCAATTTTAAACAGCAGTTCTATATTAGTGTACTATATCACGGAGGCAACACTCGCATTATGAATAATTGCAGCTCGACTCATGTTACTCATCACGGATACATTCTTAGAATCATAAGCTATGCAAATTATGCACCCGATTCATTTTGTTGATAACGGAGACTTTAATCAAGCGTTATATGTATTTGCTTTACTATCTTACTTATGACCATACAGTAATTCAAACTACACGTGTACAAAGCTACCAAACCCATGTGGTTCTCTTTTGTAAAGGTATTCAAATTTGACACAGAACGGAGACATTAGGATTCTTATATGGTAAACGTTACTTATATCAAAGCAAAAACAAAACAAAACAACAGCAACAACAACAACAAAAACAAAAACAAAAAAAAAAACGTTACTTGACTAAAAATGTCAGTATTAGTACTGCTTTAGACTACGTCAATGTATAAAGAAATTATGAAGCTTCAATTGTCAAACACGTTTCACGTTAAACGCGGAGCGAATGACTTGTCTGTACGATTATACTACCGACGTAAATTTATTTATTTATTATTTTTTTGTTAAGATAACATGTAGATACATCCTTAAATTAGTGTGCACCATATAATATGTATCTTAAAGCGGAGATAAAGGCTATATAGAGCATGACTGGAGTTGCTAATCCAGGCCATATCGTCGATTATTAGATAGTACGTCCGTGATATATTATTAGGTTATGAAGGACCACAGATCTGTGCATATATCGGGTGTGGAGCTTACTCACATGGGCCAGCAGCTGCTTGCGAGATACCCAATTCACTTCCATCTTTGTGATGACGTGGATCAACGAGGAGGTTACACAAAACCTGCGTACGTCAAGAAAGTGTCCATTCATCATTGTTTTAACCGCTGCGTCACAATCCACAGGACGGATGGCTTACTGGTTAGCACATTGTAGGACCAATAAAAATGAAAAAAGAGTATAGTGTAAAATACGTTCGTGTCGTTAGACCCATGTGCAATATCTACAATATCCTTGACTTATTTACGATTGAATATTGTTTATGTTACTGAACGTTCACATTTCAAACATCCTTGGGAAACTAATTGTCGTGTACAGCATTTTAAAGTCATCTAATGGCAGTGCACCGGTAATTATCTTTAATGTTTTCATTCAGAAATAAATTAAAAAAACCCACCTGTTATCACTTTATTTTAAATTTTGAAATTCACATTTTGGAAATATACAACAAATGTCCCTCTCCCTGTGTCTGTCTCTATCTGTCTCTCTCTCTGTCTGCCTGTCTCTGTCTCTCTGTCTCTCCTTCTCTGTCTCTCTGTCTCTGTCTCTGTCTCTCTCTCTCTCTCTCTCTCACTCTCTCTCTCTTCGCCTCTGTGTGTGTGTGTGTGTGTGTGTGCATAAATTTGCATGGCGTTGCTATGAATAGATATGTAAATTTAGGTCAATATTTATGCATTAGAAAAAACATTTTGGAACGGCCCCATGTAGCCCGGAAATCATATGTCGTAAAGCACTTTTATTTGGATTATGAGATTAACCTATAATATTTGCCTATTATATTCAGCATATTGGAAAGCAAAATACTTATGTGATACTTTTTGTTTTCTTAATATTGAGTAAATTTTACGACCGCGAGTTGAAAAGGTTCGTTTTTAGTTAAAAATCAAATATCGTGGGGCCAGAAACCTAGAAAAAATTTGCACTGATTGACAGCACGACAAAATGTGTATTTTGCACGAATAAATAAAAATAAGCATGTGCTTATTGTTCTAGCTCACGTTACGACTGGTTTCTGGGGGAAATGTGTTTTGTTATGGCCGTAAATTTTCGCTTTACATCCCCACCTCTATGAGTTGTCATACTGACTTCTTAGTTTCAGCAGCGATAGTATTTTTCTATTATTATTTCAGGTTCAAGATGCCGTCGGATACGACACACTGGGTCATTGTTTTTTCTTAGAAGACGGGGCAGAACAGAGAAACACTTTCGACCATAATTTAGGTTTAGTTACACGAGCTGGGACGGTCATTCCAACCGACAGAAATAACGATATGTGTCGAAATATTCGCGATAAGGTTTGGTCTGGTTATGTTCCTGATATCAATCAGTGCAAGTAAGTAGCTATGCAACTTACGTGATGACTTTTTAGAAACTTTGTCGTCTAAAAATATGATAGCCTACTATTCTTCTCAACAACGTTTGTCGACCACGAATGATTTTTTTTTATGCATGGAGTTTATCTAATGCAGCGGATATTATGTAAATTAACCCAGAATAATCCTCATGTCAATGAACGGAGGAACGTATGTTTTAAACATGGGTGATGATATTTTAAACTCGGCCTGCTTGGTACAAGGAGAAAATGTATCATGCTTTGAATATTGTATGCCGAAGAATTGGTTCACGTCTCCCACACTTAGGGTTATTATTACGTTTAGCTATTTATGCATGTGAGCCCTGGAAAATTGGGCATCCACCCTAAAATGGCATCGAATGTCAACATTGGTTTCTATACATGCTACCAGACCCCAAGATCAACCTGAAACTGTATGTCTCACATTGGTCTTAGTCAATTGAAATTAAATTCAAACATTTTTTAATCTTTTGTAGCGCCGTGTCTACATTTTGGTTGGCCCACCCAAATAACAATATGATGAACAACTCTGCTGCCGGATCTGAGGTAGCGTTAATATATAACTTATGACCTCTCTACTTCCAAAGTATTTATCTGAAGGGATTGGACACCTTGTCAATTTCAGTCTCTTTCATTTTGAAACACGGAAATTACAATGCCACAAAGATACGTCTTTTTGCCAAAGTATTTCAGCAGTTGAGTCTCAAGATTGTTGGGATTAAAAAGTTTGTGTCCTTTCTTTAAAGATTGGTCAGTGTGCAGTTACGTAATGTTTCGTGGCAAATATTTGCTGTTGTTGCGAAAACAATTAAATGAAGCCCATCTAAGATATATTAAATTTTCCCTAATTCTGTTTTTAAAATTGGGAGATACACAAAAAGCAAATCCTTAATATTTATGCACATGTGGCAAAGTTCTGCTTTGAAGAGCCATTGAAAATTAACTCTTAATCTATTACTTGTTGGAATGCATCAGAGGAGTTGGACAAATATTAGTCGATTGGTGTTTGGTGGCTATTTTGAGGCGTGTAGCAAGTACGTGCAGATCTGAATTGTTTGTTTACCTTTGATTTCAGAAAGTAGGCATCTGGTTTATCTTCCATATGGAGCCAACAGGTTCATCTGTTGGAAAACTGCCTCGTTTCCATGGCAACAGAAGTCCAATGGGAAAATTCATCAATAACCGTGTCCATGGAAATAAGAGGGTACGACTTCAATGTTCTTGATCGATCAGTTCGGTCTTTCATTTTATTCTTTTCAATCATGAATGTTGCTATTGAGGATAAACATACCATGCACCAGACCCGTTGCGAATTAAGACTGGAGATGGACGGTAGCAAAAACATGAACAAAATCTGATGAATTTGGTAAATTTGATTTTTTGAAGTGTGGATAAATGTATTAAATAGAGTACGAAGTGGATATGATAATCGTATTTGTATTTTGATACTTAAATTGTGGCACGTCTTGCGTGTGATGGGCATGGCAGACCGTGCTATTACCTTCAAATTCTGGCAGATTACCTTTCATATTGCCATTGTTGTCGTTTGTAAGTAAGTTGAACATAATGTTAATTCTTTAGCCGTCCAAATGTTATCAATTAATTTTTAATACAACCTTTTGTTCTAATATGGAGCAAACTGTCACTATAAATATGATTTGAATGCCAAATTAATGCCCAACTATGGATCAGTAATGATGATGCACAAATTCTTCCTGGCCCCACAGAATGGATTCATGATAGACTTTGGAGTCAAAGTGGAACCAGCCAGCGCCTCTATGCCCCAGGAACAGCTTTCTATATGGGGCGGACTGTAAGTGGCAAAAAATATGTAATTCATCGGGCACCTTTCTTGTGCACGGAGCATTATACGTTATTCTCCTGCGAGAAAAGTCCTACTTGATTAGCTTTCATGAAATTTTCCGACAAAAGCTGCACCGATGTCAATCTGGTTCTTAAACTCTCGTTTACGCTTCTCGTTAAAATCTCATCCTATGATGCTATTTACGTTGTTCAAGTGCTAACCAAAAAGTGACCTAACTTGACATTATTGGTTGTACTAAAATGTTTAAAATGTTGACAAAGTGAAACCTGTCTTGCAAATTGTTGTGAGAAAGATGCCGTCTATAAACAGTTCCATCAAATATATTCAGGTAGTTTATACTAATCTATTTTACTTGTGTTTCACAATGTCGCTAGCACATCGTGTCTGTGCGGTCTTAAGACCCACAATGTAATCAGTGAGCACCACAACAATGTTTTAATTAACACATCATATGTTAACTCTTTGAAGCTTTGATTAAAGTAAACTGCTTTCCTAAGCGCACTTTTAGGAACATTATTCGCAAAGCTTGCAGAAATAAACTTGCCACGTACCATTCTTCCAGTGTCTGCAATTTTTGACAAGATGACACTTGAATGTAAGGCCAGTTGACAAAAAAAAAAATATGATTCTAGATATATTGCCTTTGAGTGTAAAATTGAGGGTACGTCGACTTTTGACAATGGCGATTAAACATAACGGCACCCTGCGAATGCTTTGATTTAATTTAATTTCAATTATCATTTAAGGCCCGGCTTGTATCAAGACGGTTTTGTTCGTAATTACCATAGTTTCCATGTTTTTATATTTTTTTCTTTCTATTTTGTGGATGTGTAGTTATCAACCACATGTTGACTCTGATCTGAAGAAACCAAGAGCACCAGCTATCATAGACGGCCTTGTTGCTTATAAAAACCGAGAAGGCAGCTGGGTACGAGGTGGAGATATATTCTATAAGAATTGCCAGTATGTTATCATTGTTTATTATAAGCCGATTCTTTTATATGCGGAGTAAATGACATATCCACGAGAATATACTTCATAGATTGCAACATTTGTGATAGTCGTTCCCTTGGTAATAGGTTAGTTAGGCTTCGAACGAGTGACGTGACTCATTTACGCACAGCTCAATGTCAATCACGTAATCATTCTGCACGCGTGACAGGACTGGGAAGTTAAAAGCGCAAGCGCGGCCCGTCAGCATACTGAAACAAAAAAAAAAAAACTAAAAAAAAAAAAAAAAAAAGACAAAGAAAAAAAAAACAAAAAAAACAAACAAACAAACAAAACAAAAACTCAGGCGCAAAAGAGCAATTTGAAGAGTGATTATCTAAAAAAGGACCCAATTAATTCGGTTTACACTGTTATCAGATACTAGAATTGGATGTCCGTCACATAAGAACTTGCAACTTTGGATGCTACCCTTTTAGTTAAATGATATGCTGGCCTGTACTCAATGGAAAAGCGGTCAAAGTTTGCTTATATCCATGCTACGCTGAAGCTTCGCAAAATACCAACAACATAGATTGCGAGAAACAAGTTAACAGCCTCTTGACAGCCACAGAGTTAGTAACTTGTAGGGGTCATTTGTGCCAGCGACGAAATGTAAATTGAGCATTTTCATTTTTGTTTGTTTGTTTGTTTTTATTTTCGTTTAGGATGAATGACAGTACTAAGTGTTTATATTTATTTATTTATTTAACAACAACAACAACAACAACAACAACAACAACAACAACAACAACAACAACAATAATAATAATAATAATAATAATAATGATTATTATTATTATTATTATTATTATTATTATTATTATTATTATTATTATTATTATTATTATTGCGGTCAGAGGTTCGTCATCTTCCTTGGTTACGCCAAAGCCTGTACACATGTAAACTCATACAGTTTAGAAACTGTCTTAACAAAAAATCTGTACCTTTTTACAGATATTTTACTTTTCAATTATGATTTTGAACCGAATTGCGCTCCTTTCAGATGGTTCATCCTGCGCTTTCTATCGCGTAATTGGAGAAAAAAAAATGTTCTCTTCTACATCACATCCTTCTTCTCAAAAACCTCAGCGAAAATTAATTTTATGGTTGAGCTCTATCCAGGCAGGTCTTCCGTTGAATGGAAGTAGGGGTGTCATGCCTAACAGGAATAGGAAATTGATACGTGATCGACTACGTATCTATCGCAGCCAATCGCGAGAAAAATGGTATGATGTATGGACTGTTATAAACGATTTCCTGGGATACCATATGCTGCGATTAGAACCAATTTGCTACGATATCGTGGCTCGGAAAATCGGGTGACGTTGTCGACAAAATCGACAAATGCATGGTCAGCTCGAAAGCTTGTCGCATGATTCCGCACAAAATTGGAACTGAGTTAAAGTGAGACCTGTAGCCCTATTCATAAAACCAAACTAAGTTTACACAATGGACTGTAACTAGGGTAACACTTGACACACCTTTCTGCTCTTTTACTTTGATATATATACCCATTTTGAATGAACTCATAACGAAAGCCTTGAACATTTTTATCCCAAATAACTAGCATCTTCGTCAGAAGAATGTAGATGATTAACAGTATTTTCTATGCCCAAAATGCAAAATGAGTTTTACCCTAGTTACAGTCCAGTTTTTGAACTTAGTGTGAATTTTGCACAAAGTTTGTTTAATGAATACGGCCACAGGACAAATTCAGTACAGCAAAACGGTAGGTAGAACTGGCTTTGAAACAAATCCAAGTTACAGAACCCTCCACAACCGTCTTGTCTGCTCAATGCACTATGCGTGAGCACAGTTTGGGTGTGTTTGTTTAATTTCGTAGTGTACTGCGATTTTAGGGAATTATCCAAAATTTGGAAAACTTTATACGGTAGTTATCATGCTTAAGTTGTCTTGAGAAAAACACGTGTAGCAGATTCATTGATTAATAGACCTTGCACGCATTGAAATCAAACGAGTGGCGAGAGTCTGCCTTACTGGATTTTTGGTTAAGGGCATTATCTCGTATTTAAAAACACGATACTTCGTTATTACGTAGATACAACTTGATCATGATTTATTTGAATGAAATTCCAGCTGGGAGTGAAGTCAATGACCGTTTCTTACATGTAATCTGTCTATTTAGGCATATTGCATAGTTAAATTCCTAATGTCAATTCAGCATACTGACAAGATTCATGCCTGAATGTGCTTGGAAAGACATTTGAAATCAGTAATATCTGCCTAAAGACAAATTTGATCACTGTTCCAGGTTTGCTGACAACGGCCTTGCTTTGACATTTGCAAGGTTAGTGTTTGCCGTCTTCTTGTATCTGGTGTCAGTCGTACTGCAGATCTCTGTTAGGTACTCGAATAATGACTTAAATTCAGAGTACGTAAATCAACAAATTACTAATTGTGGAATAGAGGGGAGGATGTATATGTTTATTTTTGAACATGTTATTTATATTTAACATGCACAGTTTTGATGCTACGCTGCACTCCCAGTTCAATAGACACGTTAGTATCGTTAAATAATGGACACTGGATCGTTTTTTTTTAACTATCAGGTTGAACCTGTGAGTATATTAGGTATCTTCAGTTACGTGGTAGTCACCACAAAGTGTGCATTGTGCACATCTATGTAGAGTCACGTGAACAATAACAAATGGAGTATGAACTGTGAATATCACTAGCTGGAATTATGTGTGGTTGCATTTTTTGACTTTGATTAACGTGTGGACAGATTTTGGTTTCGTTGGTCCGTGCGCTAGGCCTTGGCCGATTGTTTATAGACCAAACAATGTAGCAGCAAATACCTACACTGACGAGTACCCGGATGGGACAAATGTTACGTACAGAGACCTCACTGTATACCCTCAACTCATTCCATACTATGGTGACAGGTCATTGGACAGTGGTTCTGACGCTGCCTGGCAAGTCATGCTGCAGCTCCTCTTGCGGCAGCTGCAGCATGACTTGCCAGGCAGTGCCAGAACCACTGACTTGAGACTAAATGCATGTTGGTACTTGAATGAGAGTTCTTTTCATGAAGAATTTAAATGTGCGATTGTCATCTAAAATCCAGGTAACTATACGGAAAATGAGGGACTGGTATGGAATGAGTTAATGAGTTTTAAATTAATATTATGGCCAGCATTGTCACTAATATTAGTCATTTGCAGCATAAACATGCAAGTCGTTTTCAGAGTGTAAGATTTGGCGTTTTTAGCTTGTATGTTGTTTCCGGTCACTTAAATCGTGAGCAAAGGTTCAGCTTCTAATGTTCATGTGGCCACGGAATGACTTGCGTCCTATATTCTGTAGCCCTGTATTCCTTTTAGTGCTGGCGAAATGCCATACGATGCCGGATCCCACCAAGAAATCAGAAACTCCATATTTGTCGGTGAAAGCGACAATCTGGGCACGAACTCTCCAGGCAACTTGTATTGGGACAAAGGGGCCGATGGCAGACACCGAACGATGCCTCTGTTTGTGTAAGTACAATATACACACACACACACACACACACACACACACACACACACATATATATATATAACACATATATTCTATGGAGGTAAGTTATACCCCCCCCCCCCCGCGGGGGGCACTACCCATATTGAAGGGTGGGTAGGCTCCACCGAGGGAATGAAACCCAGACCCAATGGAGGCTGAATCAATACGAAAATCGGTGGTCTTTGGAAGCAGGTATTGACAAAGTTACTAAACACAACAGGCCAAGATTTGCCGTACCTGAACTCGAGTAAAAATTATGGGGATCTTTGGGAACAATGATTAAAAACGTAGGGCCTTTGAACTCGATGGTTTGGAAAGAGTGTGTGTGTGGAGGGGGGAAGGGATCTTTGAGAGCGACAAGTGGTAACAAATCGGGGGGGGGGGGGGTCTTTCCCGAGGAGCTTATCCGTACTGCTATAAGTGGGAGTATTCCACCACACCTTCCCACGGTGATACCACTACGAAGGCCACTCGCAGTCCTCACAACTACTTCATTTTCTCGAGTCCCTGCAAAAACAAACAGTAATTAGTCTTAAACAACAATACTGACACGAATTAAATACGAATACTTCACTGGATTATATTTACATTGAAATATATATTAATTTTCAGACAAGTCACACAAGTGTTATACATAAATACTGAAATTGATAGCTAACTTAACTAAATGTTACATAGATGCGTAAATAATAGGTAAATCGTCCCTTTTTTTCTATAAAGCAAAGAACGAGAGTATTTACAAATAACTTGGCCTCGTACCTTTTCTCACCGCCGGCGACGCTCCTGTATTGTAGCGACACAGCAGGACATCGGATAGGCCTACACTACCATTCTTCTGCCTATCGGTCACAAGAGGATGAAAATAATTCCAGGGATGTCAAATGTAAATTTGAAGGGCATAAAATATAGGAGATACTTTATGGGTCGCCATAATAAGTATCGTGACAACCCGTTTGGCTACGTCTCCGGTGGTTATCACAACGTTCAACCGCAACCCACACGGGATCTTACATTGTACTCTATCGAAAGGCGCATGGAAGAACATAAATAAAATTTGTGCTTTCTCTCCTGGCGACTTACGTGATTCTAAGAACTACTCTGATATTGAGCCATGCTGCTGGTGATTCAGGCCTTTATTCTTCAACAACCTGTCTTTTCGAAATAAATGAGTGTACGGAATTCACATGGAGCATCACGGTGAGTTTAGCGGTGGTAACATGATGGGTCTAATACTGATAATGTTACAGTGCAATACTATTAGGAAGCATGTGTTTAATGACACAATACAAAGTATCGCTGTCCCGACTTTCCATAATGCGTTAACTGGTATTCCTGGTACGTTGGCCGAATATGTTTCTCTCACCAGCGCCTACATTGTAAACGCAGAAGAAATTAATGTACTGATGCCATTTTGCCTAGAAAATTCCGGTGGAAGGAAGGTCGGCCAGTGGTATGTCTTTAACGATGATCAGAGAAGCAGCCTGTTTGCCAATACAAGGTCATCTCCTGGAAGAAAATAAAAAAACACAGGAGGTTTTTCTATTCAAGTTTAACAATATTCACCGTAGACCTGTCCTGGTCTCCTCTTTTGCTAGGCAATGGAACTATGTTTTCGCCATGATAGGGTCACTTGTATCAGAAATTACACCTTCATAGCGAACATGTAAAATTTTCCGAAATATGTTTAGCATCTTATAAGTTTTAAAACTTAGTAAATGATTTTCTTAAGCTTTATGCTTTCTCGAGTTATTTCTTTCATCATAGTAGCTCATTTGCCCCTCTGACTACATGAATATGACCTCTTTATTGGCAAGTGTCCTACTACGACCTAGGTAGGACTGCAGGTTCACAGTTCATATGGATACCTTCTACTGCAACCTAAAAAACGGTTAATTTAGAACTCTACACAGCTGTGTTTTTAACGAATGGAAATACCATAACCTTATTAGTATCAGGTTTATACACAAACTTAGTTGGTTTTTTTTTCCTTTCTTTTTTTCCTTTACAGAAATCACCCTATGTGGGGATTTCGAATTTATGATGGACCCGTATTAGTGCATGGATGTCAATTTAAGAAGATTGCTTCTGTGGGAAGAAGAAAGACTATGGCGATAGGATTTTTTTTGACAAATCCTTTCCAAATGACCCCACTCAATAAATTCAGTGCCAATCAGTTTGACCGCCAAGTATGTAAACTATCTTCTTTTTTATCTATTGCATTATCTATTTTAGGGTTGTCTTCTGAGTCTATTGTCATTAATATTGCGTCTTTATAATGTTTAATTTTGTGCTCAATTTATCATTTTAGGGTATTTGTTGCATAGGAAACATAAACGATTCTATTATAAATGGATAAGAAATCGCTTATATATTAATCATTTTGCATATTTTTTTGTTTTCTATGCTTGTATCATTATATCCCATTTTAACTATTTATCTATCTCTATCTATCTATCTATCTATCTGTCTGTCTATCTATCTATCTATCTATCTATCTATCTATCTATCTATCTATCTATCTATCTATCTATCTATCTATCTAT
>OZ026625.1:62409018-62460518 GCA_964020975.1 Hermodice carunculata
CAAGGATTATCCTATTGGGCATGTCCGGCATAAAAATGTATCCCAGTGTTCTGTACTTGAAAAGGACGAAAAACTTATTTGGTTTTTTATCAGTTATGTAATTTGACAAATGCCCCTTTGTAATCATTTTAAAAGGGGCTACTAGTTACCTTCAGCTTTGTACAGCAACACTTGCCTATGGCCAGTCGTGCGAACTGATCTTTTTACTGACAACATTAAAAGCTGGTTCCTCATTTAGTCCCTGCTGGACTCCACGGGTGCCGGTGACCAGTTGGCTGCGTGCGGCGTTGGGGACTGCGTTAACGGCGTCCGCCGAGTGCTGGACTCGATGAGTACCGGCGTGGAAGGTGTGCTGTAAGGTCTGCCCTGTAAAGTTGCCCTTTTCTAGAAAAGGGATTTTTTATGGGGCTCTCCCCTTCTTCCCAGTTGCAATTTTCTGAATAAAAGTATGTTTAAACTAATCTTTAGTACTGCTTGTGGGAAAGCAATTAAAAGGAGATAGGCATACTAATGTATGGTCAATTTTCGTGTTCTCAAGATGTTTGTGTATGCACATAACCCTGGAGGTATGGAGATGACGTTGCTGAGGGACGAATATTCGGACAAGCCGTTGACTCTGAAGGGTCTCGGCAGAACGTACATGCCAGTAATGATGGCATCCAAGACTTACACAATGCATTGGTCGGGGCGGGCACCGGCTGATTTGACCTTCAGAGTGGCTGCTTGGAGTAAGTAAGTGACCTAAAATTCACTAGGAGATGTTTCCGTATGAGCTATGGAGATGTTGACGAAGTTTAGTATAATACTATGCACTGAATAATACAAATGATGGTACCGCTGCAACTAACGCTGATAGTAAAACAAATTTGGAATAAATATTCACATACTATTCAAGACATTGATATTAATTTTAACGGTGGCAAGACTGCTAGAGTAAAAATCATAATGATTACGCCCAATAACTTGTAGAAGTAGCTGCTGCTACAACAACAACTACTACTACTACTACTACTACTACTACTACTACTACTACTACTACTACTACTACTACTACTACTAGTAGTAGTAGTAGTAGTAGTAGTAGTAGTAGTAGTAGTAGTAGTAGTAGTAGTAGTAGTAGTACTAAAAACCAAAGAATCATGATAACCCTGTTCTCTGATAACTGAAATCTGTTGGTTATGCAAATGTAGGCTTTATTGCGTTGTACATGTATTGTATTGGTACCTGCTAATGGTTGACCAAAAGATTGATGTCACCAAGGTATAATACAACATGTCAAGTTCACTCAAGATCAAAATTGACAACATAAAAAAAACTTTTCCAACAATACTACAATACTTATTAGTGTTCATGGGCCTGGGATCCACAGTTACAAAGATATAATCCAACAAGTTAGATTTGCTGAATCAGGAAAAACAAAACATTTTGTATTTCTACTATGCGATATGTGTACATGTGTATATATATATATATATATATATATATATATATATATATATACATATATATATATATATGTATATGTATGTATATGTATATATATATATATATATATATATATATATATATATATATATATATATATATATATATATATATATATATATATATATATATATATATTTATATATATATATATATGTTGCGAGATGCATAATTATTGCTTTATTATCTCCCTCAAAGGTTTGGAGAAGGTCAACCTTGGAAACAAGTAGGTAAAAAAGAAAAGCTTTCTTCACAGAGCATGTATGGCGTAAACGCTACGGTTCCCACACACTTTTTAGAATAATTTATACCGACACACGGAATCAAAGTTTCATGTCCAATAGCGTCACCAAAAGTTGAAATATCCCCATCAATATGACACTTACATTATAGATATATGATTTTTGATGAAAAACAAATATGTTCAGCCGTTCTAGAGATGAGAAGTAAAATAGGTTTAACATGTAAATATGGAATAATATCAAAATAAGTAAATAATTAAATAAGTAACAGGAATGAAAATAATAAAAAATAAATAAGTAAATAAATAAATGAATGAATGAATGAATGAATAATAAATAAATAAATAAATAAATAAATAAATGAATGAATGAATGAATGAATGAATGAATGAATGAATGAATAAATAAATGAATAAATAAATAAATATCGCAGACCCTGTGGTGGCCAAAATAAGAACAATGTGACTTAAATAGAAATATTAACGTATCTGTCATCATCTTCGCAACGATCCTACGAGACCAGCCTTGAAACATCTACTTGCAGATTCAAAACATTCTATGCAACGATTTTGTGAAGTTGATGAGGAGAACAGTTTGAAAGTCAGAGTAAAAGCCGGCTCCAAGGACTGACAAACGACGAATGCCAACGGATATTAAAGGCTCTGCAGATTGACAAGTCAGCAGAGCTACAACTGCTATTACTACTACTTCTACTACTACTACTACTACTACTACTGCTACTACTACTACTACTACTACTACTACTACTACTACTACTACTACTGCTAAGAATAATGAAAACTATTGTATCTCCGATTGGGCTAAAATGGCTGTACACATAGAAATCATTTAGACCAATGGCGACTGTCTGTTTATACCCACACAATTTTTAACCTTATGTCCCGAAAGGATATATAAGTGGATATCATATGATTTATACATATCAGGTATCAGTGTTGTAAGTTTTCTATCAAACTGACCCACTGGACTTGTAACCTTATTGTAGCCTTTGTCGTTTTTTATTTTTTATTTCTCAGAGGTGACTGGCTTCGCATAGGCTTGTGTTATCCACCAGGGACAACTTTTCGCATCACGTACCGGATACAACATAGTGGCGGAAGTAGTCAGCCGGTCAGCAGAGGCTCCAGCTTAGCTGATGTTAACCGAAGCAGTGGGAATGTTTATTACTGGGATGCTTCATCTGGGTAATTTATACAGATGTTTCATGTGTTTATTGATTTTATTTACTGTGTCCATAAGTTAAGCAAACAATAGCAAAGCCACACGGGTTTGAAATATAATATGCTTATGGGCAAGTGTTTGCAGATTAACAGCAGGCAAATGAATCCATCCTAGATATTGTACATGCAAGGACAAAAATAAACTCTATTTTGTAATTAAAAGTGTGGTGGAGGCGGGGGGGGGGGGGGATAAAAATTCCCTGATACCTACTGCGCTGTGTACCAATTATTGCTGGATCATATGGGGAGCTAAGAATATGATGATCTCAGTCAACAGCTTTCCTGGGCACTTTGGGCGCGCCGAGAAGAACCGTTGACTCAGTCCAAAATGTGGCACTGAAAAACGAAAAAGAAGTGTCGCCCAGTCATCATATGTAGCGGCTGTAATGCCATCATGTGTTGAGGCTATATGGAAAACTGCAATGTGATCAGTCGCCATCTCTGGTACCTATTTGGAAAACTGCATTGTGACTAGCCATCACCTGTGGAGATCTATAAAGTGCACTACAATAAGCCATCATATGAGGTAGCTAATGGGAAAATTAAGAGCAATCACCCAATTCTGAGAAAATGTTGTATGCAGTAATCTATACTGGTCCTTATGCAGCCAACAGTGTTGACCATCGCATTCGCACATATCTGCGCTGTTAAACTATTCTTATGGGAATGTAAACAAATCGGTATGTGCGCTTCTCATATTGAGTCATGTGGTGACCAGCCACCACCTGTAAGTGAAGTAGGTTGATTGTTCAAGACCTGGCCGTTCTTCAGACAAAACATATATGTTTCGAGGTTCCCTTAATCCTGGTGAATTTCAGTACCCATTTCTGGGACAATTTACACAGCTTTTTGTATACTGACCCATATGCAGTAAATCGTGTTGATCTATGCATTCACACATACCTACGTTCATGAGCTTTTCCCTCTTAACACTGTAGATGTGGCCCGGCGGATACGTGCGCTCCACATCGTAGGCTGTGTGTGATAGGTGTAGAATGTTTCTTGTTCAGGAGCCGACAGCTCGTGCTGAAAACTTAAACCAACCATCATCTTTGGTAGCAATCTGAAGAGAGCCCCAACCATGGTGTTTGAGGGCTATCCAGAGAACGATACTGTCAGCAATCATAAACTTTGTCCAGTTATGAGGACTGCTACCAGTAGCTCGCTCTATTGACTACTTGAGAAAAAAAGTATTGTTGCGATCCATTACCTCTGTCGACTCGGTGGCAACATTGCTGTTGTCACCCTGCAGCTCTACATGTTTTCTGGCAAACGAGTTTGCCTCATCTTTTTGCATCCTGGTCAGCCTAAAGGGATTTGAGATTTGTCACGTATACCAGGCATCAGTGGCTACAAATTCAAATTTTGTTTTCCTTCAGCATCATTATCATTATCATATTTGTTTTCCGGTGCTGACTTTTGCCATGAAACACTTGTGTAGAAAATTCCATGTCAGAGTAACATTGTACAACAATATGCCAACAAAATATACTTTTTTTTGGGGGGGGGGGGGGCATCCCAGTATCCAGCAACCTCACGTTGGGAAAGACCAGTGTCCAGTACTGCCTTTGAGTCAAAGTCAGAGAGCCCTGGTGACCCGTACGCCATGACATTGTGACTGCACATTGTTTCCTGTGTTGCCAATGGTCCCTTATAAACCCGACAGGACCCCAATACTAGGCACACTTTTCACACCTTTCTGGCCTCTATCTCACTTCCAGGACAAATCGTTTTGTGTGACTGTTCAGGCATACACTAGCTATCCTGTCCATGTTGCAAAACCTTTCTATGTGACACAAATATTTTTTTATTTTGTGGAAACTAATATTTGAGCAGTTTGTGCTGAGCCAATCGAGATGGCCTCTATCTTCCCTAGGAGTAAAATCATATACGGCTTCGACATTCAGGAAAGCTTTCAAATCTGTCTTGAGGTGATTTGCACAGTGGTGTATCAATAATTTCAAGGCAAAACATTCGGCGTCATTGTCTCATTAATGCATTTATATGTCATACATCTACTGTCACTTTAACTCATTTTCAGGTTGCTGTTCCTCAAGATACAGGCGCGAGAATCTCGTAAAGGATGGAACTACTGTTCTTTGAAAGGCTGCGAGGAGGTCAATGT
The DNA here is from genome assembly GCA_964020975.1 of Hermodice carunculata. NCBI lineage: Eukaryota > Metazoa > Annelida > Polychaeta > Eunicida > Amphinomidae > Hermodice > Hermodice carunculata. The sequence goes on from OZ026625.1 coordinate 62,414,112, forward strand.
TGCAGCCACCATGAAGAGTGGGCAGGTCAGTAACTGCAGGACAAGGGCCTACCCCAGGTATAGTCGCACGCCGTCATAGTAGATTACTTGTAGGTTCGAACAGCAGTCAGTCGCAGGAGAGTATGCGACGTTGCTGCGGGAACCAGTCTTGGCGTGAAGATGTATTTTTTTTCTTGGTCAAAATTTTAAGACCGGCAATAAAAGTTAATGTTCATAGATGCTCGAGTTCCGTTGTATTTCTCTTGGGTATATTGATACTCAATATCTGGATCAATTGCTTCCCGTGGAATCGAGGAGTTAAGGTAGGTATGGTTTATGTGAATAATGCATTGCCTGATATTGAAAATGCAAGTATTTTAAGGTATATACATTTATGCAAGATTATTTTGCATCATTAAAATTTCTGTCAAAATGCTTGCTTTTGTATATAATGTTTTCATGCCCCCCTTTGGCGAAGGTGGGGCATATAGCTTTGCACATGTCGGTCGGTCGGTAGACTGTGTTTTTTCTGCACAACAACTCAAGAAGTTCTTAAAATAGGACTTTGATACTATACAGATGTATCGTTCTAGTCAAAAGCTAGGCAAAGTTCGAAGATGGGTGACCTTGACCTAATTTCCCAGGTCACAGTGGTGCCTGATGTAACTTTGGTTTCCGCACAATAACTGAAGAGATTTTTAAGCCAGGACATTAATATTGCACTGGATTATAGTCCATATTAGGGGCTAGGCAAAGTTTGAAGATGGATGACCTTCATCCCATTTTAAATGTCAGAGAGCCACTTTACTGAATATGATTTAATGGTCCCTGCATGATAAGTTATACCTTGGAGCTAGGACTTTTATATTGCACAGCCTTATGGTTCTCTGTAAGGGCTAGGTTCAGTTTGAAGATGGGTGACCTTGATCCAATTTTCAGGGTCACAGAGAGATTGTAGAATTTCTGTGGTTTCTTCACAATAAAACAAGAAGTTTTTAAGTTAGGACTTTGATACTTTACAGGTCTATAGTTCTTGCTAAGGGCTAGTAGAAGTTTAAAGTTTATTGACCTTGATTTAATTTCCAAGGTCAGATCCGTACCTGAATTAACTTTGGTTTCCACACGATAACTGAAGAGGTTTTTAAGCTAGGACTTTTATATTGCACCGGATAATTTGACCTAATTTCAAAGGTTACAGAGCCACTTGGATGAATACTGTTTCCGCATGATAACTTGTATTTTAGAGGTAGTACTTTTATATTGCACAGCTTTATGGTTACCTATAAGGGCTAGTTTGAGTTAGTAGATGGGTGACCTTGACCCAGTTTTGAGGGTCACACACAGACAGTAGACTTCCTGTGGTTTTTACACAATAACTGAAGAAGTTTTTGAGCAAGAACTTGGATACTGCACCGCTATATAGTCCTTGTTAAGGGCTAAAAGAAATGTAAAGTTTGGTGACCTTGATCTAAATTCCAAGGTCACATATTCAACTGATTTAACTTTGGGTTCTGCATCATAACTGAAGACGTTTTGAAGCTAGGACGTTTCTATTGGACAAGATTAAACTCCATATTCCGGGCTAATCCAAGATGGGTGACCTTGACCAAATTCCAAATGTCACAGAGCCACTTTAATTAATATGGTTTCATGATTTCAGCATGATAACTTGTACTTTAGAGCTATGATTTTTATATTGCACAGCTTTATAGTTCCCTATAAAGACTAGGTTGAGAGTGAAGATGAGTGACCTTGATACAGTTTTCTGACATGTATGATCAACCTTCACTAATTTTGTATGGTCACAAGTGCCTCATCTGCCACTATCAATAGGGTAGCGAGGGCAAGGGTAATGAGGGCGGGGGGCATCTATGTTTTACAAACATATCTTGTTTGAATGGTGGTGTTCTGGATTTAGCCTATGTTTTTGTGTATTTTCTCGTTAGTCGATTCAACGCTTTCAATATTCTTGTAGCTTGTACATTACATAATGTACTATGTAATAACTATGGGTTCTCGAATATACATAATAATACCCAACTGAGGTGAAAGGCAGAAAGGAAAAGAAAAACAAAGAGACCAGGAGTAAAGAAAAACAGAAACAGGGAAAGCAAAATAGCAATAACAGCCAGGACGAGAGGAAGAACGGAAGGAAGGACAAAAAGCAAAGAAGAAAGACAGAGAAGCAGAAAAAAGAGAAAGGGATGGTCGTAATGATCAGAAGCAAGTGTATACGAAGTTTTACACAAACACATTTTAGGGATCTGTAAAATCACGCATTTTTTTACATACTTATCAAACCTCAAATTAATAAAATATTCAGGGCTACCACGTTATTCTTTTGCGTTTTCTCAAGTGACAGGTGTAGGTTCGCTTTCTTATCAAACACACACGTCTGCACTTGTTTTTTTCACTCCTCCAAAAATATGTAATTCATTTTATTTCACATCGTAAGGCTTTTTTAAATAGTTATCTATATCACAAGAATACAATCAAGTAGGATAGTCCCAGCAAAGGAGTTGTCTTTATGAAATGGGTGTGAAAAAAACACTTTGTACGGTCGTTTCACGTGTGTAGAAAAGTCCTGAATTAATCTTTACAACAACGAAATTGGAAAATACTGACGTGAATAAGTGTTTGCCTTTGCTCATTTGACTACTCTATTGCAGTCATGAGATGACTAACAGCAAAGCTGATTTCATGTCAAGAAAAGTTGGTTGCTTAATTTGAAGTCATCTAACAGAAAAATTAAGACCCTGCACGGGAAATGTCGATGTCCCATAGTAAACAGGTTGTCCATCCCTGTCTTCTGTGTGTGTTTTTCTGGATAATAATTCATTTTTTCAGGTAAGACTTCCAAATTGCACTTGATAATGTAGGGTATATACCGCTATAGTTATAAGGCTTAGGCTTAGGCTTAGTCCAAAGATGGGTAACCTTAAGTTGCTTTTGAAGGTCACACGGTCAGTGATGTGAATTTTATTTCTAGGCAGTAGCGTGAAGAAGTTTTGACATGGGACTTTTAAACAACACGATGATGTACCACTAATTTACCACGTCAGGTTAAAACATGTGCAAACTTGACCTCCGTTTCAGGTCAGAGAGTGTCACCTATGTAATTCCATTTTTGTGTGATAGCTCGAAGTTTTTAAGAAAGGACTTCCAAATTGCAAATGATTATGTACTAATATAAGACACAGTTCAATGGGAGCATGGATGACCTTGACCTCCATGTAATTGTCACATGACCGTAAATATCCGATGGTTTTGGGCCTTTGATGTCTTTTTCAAGCTTAATTGAAAATTCATGATAAAAATAACTCAGTTTACGTTAAGACGTTTGTTATGCAATATCAAGTTTTCATTAATTTGCAAATATTGGGACATATTGGTAAGGCTTGCATCATTCTCAGACAAATGTGATGTAGATAGAAGTATTATACACTTTCAAATACAATTTCGAGTTGGGATGGGCAATGCATTCCGCACTTTTTGTGTGGTCCGATACCATTATTAAGCCAGGCAAAAAGATTCTGCACTTACAGAAGGTCCATATCAAAAGCAAGCCAACACACTATGGCCTTTATCCATTTTCTTATATTCTGCATAGACCTTGAATTTATGAGTAACACGAATCGAAAACGATAAAGCTAGCTTCATTGCACAACAAACAAAATCGGTATTCAACGTTCCCAAGAATGTCCATAATGCAGCAGCATTTGTCACAGTGAACGAACTCCATGGGATCGACCCGTCCTTTATTCTGTTCTTCCGTACACCCAATCCACTCTCTCTTTCTTTTTCCCTTTGCTTTATCTAACTAAGTGTATGGCTTTATATTAGTCAATCCACCAATGGGGCTCACTAGTTTCTCCATGTGACTTATTTTAATGCGTTACATTTATTGTAAATTTCTCTGAGTTTCCGGTAGGTGGCACTGTTAAAGATTAATGCGTTTTTGAGCTGTCAAATAAAAACAAAGGGTCTGACCTAAAACAATAGAAAATCAAGTCGCCAAAGGTCCTGTACTCAAGTAAGAGGGTTGAAGAAGCCATAAACTTAAGAATGAATGTGTTTAGTATGTGCGATGTCAAAGTTCTGTCTACAGCTAGATCAACTAACTGAACCATTCTCCTAAAAGTCCATTAAATGAGAGAGCAGAGTAGGATCTACACGAAAACAATATGATAAGTTTTGTAACACGAAGTAATCAACATTTCCAACACATCTCTACTGTCTTGCTGGCACATGCTAAACTTAAACCTGTTGCTACCTAATTGTCTTATCTACCACATATTATGAAATAAATACTATATCATTTCTTCTACTAGGCAATATCATTTATAGCAATTTTCCGTCGCGCATTTTCCATATGACACATTCAAAGTGAACTAAGTGTGCTCAGTACGGGTTATCATATACTGCATTAAGAGAAAGATTGTCACATTCTTTTTACAGAAAACAAATTAAACCTTAGAAAAGGTCATTGGCATGTCATATGACTGCATACGAGTGGTTTCCAGTCACCAGGATGTGTCTGCACCGCGGTTGCCAATACTTAGCTAACAGCAGCACATTCACGTGTGGTGGATGAACTTTGGGACCTATCTCTAGGGTATTTTGTCGCACACCCCCAAAAGATAACATCTAAGGTCTTCAAAGTCTGCATCGGTTCCCATCTCCTGGTACAAATTTCTCTTTAGATGGCTTCACACGTGATCCATAGGATTAAGTTCATTGGAACAAGCTTGCCATTCCATTACCTCCACACCTTTCATGGCCAAGAGGTCACTAACTTCAGCAGCAGCATGTGGCTTTGAAATGTTCTGCATCAGGATAAAAGTTTGGCCAGTGGCACCAACACATGACACAACATAAAGATCTCTGGCGGTCTGCACCTGCATCTTAATGCCGCATTGACGACGAGCTGGTCTTGTTACCTGCTGGTCACCTTTGGCCATCCCCGTTCTTGTAGATCCCGAACATCATTGTTTGCAGGGTTTTTGGAGGAACGTGTTGACGATTTTGTCCTTGTCTCCCATTTCCAACATCACCTACCATCAGAGTCAGAGTCAGAATACTTTTATTTGACAGAAAGTACAGGTAAATAAACATTACAAACAGTATGTAATAACTGATAGATATACGTTCCATGCTATTGTTGGCAGAAGTGTGAACTGAACTGTCAGGATGACCCCAGTGAAGGACGGCTTGTCCGCTGACACTGGGGCCACCTTGGATCAAGAGAGACACAACTACAAAATATTTATACCGCAAATAAAGTCCTAGATTTTATGTGCTAAATATATGATGACAGATGACCAGAAGATATTCACAGGATATTGAATTGGTAGACATATATTTGAGCATAAACCGAGACAAGTTCTTCAACTATTACATACATAACAATTTGGCATACTACACACATCTTGGTATTGACGTAGAAAATGAGATTAAGTATATTTGATAAGCCATGCTATGAGTGTGTTTACAATTTTTCGGTAATACAAGAAGGGGGTTTTCTAATTAGGGAAGGGATATTGTATTAAACGCAGTGTTCTAAAGTAACTTTGTCAGGCTTTGCAAGATGGATATTTTCTCTACTTCTAGTTTCATAGGAGTGGGTAAGTTGTAGAGGAATAGCAAATATATCATTGAAATATGAAAGTAACTGATCCTGGATATATCGAAAATAAAACTTGATGGCCCTTAATCTAAAAATGTCTTTTACCTTTAAAATATTAAGCTTTTTAAAAAGTGGATCTGTATGAGCATTGAATTTTTCATAACAAATAAGACGTGTAACTTTTGTCTGTTGGGTGTATATACGACCACATGGGACGCCCCAAACAAGAATTGAATAATTAAGATCGGATAGAAAAAGAGAATTTTAAATTAATAATAGCATGGTTGTAGGAATTTATTTATAATCGCTTGAAAATACCAACTACTTTGGAAAGTTTATTACCGATTTTTTTAATATGGACTCTCCAATTTAAATTTTCTTGGATAACTGATCCTAGAAAATCAAATTCCTCAATTTTAGAAATTGGAATATAGTTTATTTATAAGTCCAAATTGAAATTAATTTTCTTTTGGTAGAAATGACAAACCATGTATTTTGTCTTCAGTATATTTAATGATAATTTATTTGCAGCTAGCCAGTTTTAAATCTTGTTAAATTCTGTATTGATATTAGTTGACACATCCGTCCATTAATTTGAGTGTCAGAGGTGAATGAAAAGTAACATAAAGATCTGACCAAAGTGGTATCATCTGCATGAAGAATTAATTTAAATTTTGAGGATGCTGTATGTTTATCATTTGTATAGATAACAAAAAGGAGCGGACCAAGAATGGATCCTTGTGGCACACCGGTTTTGATGGACATAGATTAGAACTAACTTCATCAAAACGAGCATACTGAAATCTCTTTTTCTATGTAATTTTGAAACCAAGGTAAAGTGGTGCCAGTAATACCTTAGTAATGCAGTTTTTACAAAGAATCTGATGATCCAAAGTATCAAATGCTTTTGATAGGTCCAAAAATATACTGACAGGTATTTTACCAGAATCTAAAGTTTGAATATTTGTATCAATAAATTTGTAGGCCTGCTGTTTCGGTGGAATGCATTTTCTTAAAACCATGTTGGCTACTGTAACATAAGTGGGTGATAAAGTATTCATACAGTTGATTATAAACTCCATTTTCAAAGAGTATGGAAATTGCTGGAAGTTAAAATATTGGCTTGAAATTTTGTAAAAGTGTATTGTCATCCTTTTTGTACAAGGGTATGACTTTGGCAATTTTCAATTTGTCAGGAAGAATACCAGTTGTTAGGTACTGGTTTAGTATGGTAGTTAGTGGCATGGCAAGGACAGGAATTAAATTCTTTAAAAGTTACATAGATAAGTTGTCATGCCCCTGTGCTAGATTTGCACTTGAGATTTTTTCAATATCAGTAGAGTTGACCAGCTTGAAATTCAATATATGGTTAATTTGTTTATTTAGACGAGAAGAGAAAGGGGGTTTATTAGACGTGTCAATATTGGCAGCCAGTTAAGCGCCAATATTTGTAAAGAATATGTAAAATCTATCTGCAATTATTTCTTTGTAATTTATTTTCACATTATCAATTGAGAAAAAAAAGAAGGTTTTTTAAAAAAATTTTGTTCATATTTTAAAACATCATTATAGTGTTCCATGTTTTCTTGGTGTCAATTCTAAATTTATGAAATTCTTGGTTATAATGGTTTTTGCTTTGCTAGATTAAAATTTCTTTTCAGTATTGTATTATATGTGTCTTCAGGTTAAGCTTTAATATATTAAACTGAGGATTATCTTGTGTTGTAGTTTTGAGTTTTTTTATAAAGGTTGGCACGGTACTCAATTGATATCAGAATCATGACCCATGTTATACGTGATGGGTGTGCCAAAATTAAGACAGCTCCTGAATAGTTGGGATGTACTGTGCACGTCTCACGCTGTCAGAGAAAAAAAATGCTACGCTAAATCCTTCAGTACGCAACTTGTTGGAAAAGCCACCAACAGAAGTTTCAACTTCAATCGTGCATATGGGGCCAACAAGCTAGTTACAAGATGCCAGACTGAATTGACGCCTGCATTAAAAAGTATAGTGCGTCAACACACAAGTTTTATCAAGCTGCAGACCAAGCAAGACAAAACATAATGAACTGTGTGAGCGGTAAACATAATCAATGTAGACGAATGTCACTGTTTTGTAAGGGTAAAGGCCACAACACAGGCATGAGGATACTCAATCCCACCAAAGAAGACACAAAATCCGACTAGAAGATATTGTAGATTACAAACTTGTAGCAGCAAGCTGGAAGCAGCAACGGTTTGGTCTTTATACAAATAAAGTTGAGGCACTGCACCTCAGGAATGTGAAGCATGTGCCGAAAAATAAATTATGTATTAAAAAGTTTGATGGCAGAACCCACAGTGTCATGCACAGCCATGCAATGGGCAATGTATTTTCACTGTTAAAAGCTTGTGAAAGGTAGGGCGTTCCAGGTACATCACAAATAGTATACTCTCAGTTTGTGAAACTCATCAACAGAGAACTCTACTATTTCAGGTATCATCGCAGAATCAAAAAAATAAAACGCCACCACATCTTACGTACAAGACTGTGCAATCTTAAAAAACTGTCCAAGTTGAATGTGGTATCCCCCACCCACTCTGTGCCCAGTGACTGCAATTATATGAACAGACTGTATATGTACAGCACAGCAACACCCAGTGATAGTATTGATGCAATCATTTAACCAGCTGCATTACCTATGACACATGATGATCATCTGTTGGTGCATTTGAGTGTGAATCATATGACCCATGTGTATATTGTGTGTGTAACAATATTGTGACAATATAACACCTGACTGACATTCAACACAAAATCAGTACTTCCACCACTTTAACAACTCTATGGTATTTTAATTATGACATAACACATATATTCATATATATATATATATATATATTTATTTATTTATTTATTTATTTATTTATTTATTTATTTATTTTTGGAACGCCGTTTCTTGTTTTATTCAGTATTTGATCAGATGACTAAATATTTGATCACAAGAACAAATCGACTGAGGTGAACAAATGCATTTGTTCATGTGATTAAATACAGTCTATTTGCTCCTCTCAATAAATAGATTTGATCTGCTGATGAAATCGATTTGTTCTTATGATCAAATCGATTTGTTCTTCTGATCAAATCCATTTAATCAGAGGAAGAAATATACTCTTATTTGATCACAAGAACAAATATATTTGTCCAGATGATTAAATCGATTTGGCCAAAAGAATAAACAGATGTTATTTCATCATCTGAATAAATCGAATTGTTCTTCTAATCAAATCGATTTAATCACATTATCAAATATCCCACAACTTAATTAAATTGACGCTCCCTGTCTGATTTGTTCCGTGGATCAAAAATTTATACTTAGGAACAAATCACTTTCGCCAGTATTTGATCCGCGCAACAAAAATTTTAAACCACGCAAGAGGTACAATCTCGAATTGTCCACAATGTCCGCAATATGTTCAACACGGACATCGCGGACATTTTATGGTCTGTTTAGAGATTAAAGCGCGTGAAGCCGACCGTGCACAATGCATCATTATTATTTATCATTCAAATATGATTGTGTTTTGGCGGGGTTAAATGTAAATTCGGAGATAGCGCCATGACCTTTCGCTCTTCCTTTCGGGAAGGATGTGAGGATTTTTTTTCTCTGCCACTCTTTCTTTCTTTGGTTAGGCACAGCTTTTTGCCATGCCTTTCATGGTCATGGATATGAGCCTTTTTCTTTCACTTTTTACTCTTTATCAAGTTTGGTGCTAGGCACTACTTTTGGGAAAGATGCGAACAGTTTTCTTTCTTTCTTTCTTTCTTTCTTTCTTTCTTTCTTTCTTTCTTTCTTTCTTTCTTTCTTTCTTTCTTTCTTTCTTTCTTTCTTTCTGTCTTTCTGTCTTTCTTTCTTTCTTTCTGTCTTTCTTTCTTTCTTTCTTTCTTCACAAACGATTATAACGTGTCTCAAATCTGAGTTTTATCTCCAAATGTTTTCAACTATTAATTGGAGTTTAGAAAACCAAGCATTGTCAAATGTGATTCTGCAAAAGGGTATGATGACAACTTAACCCTGTGACAGCTAGCTCTGCCTCCCGGCCCCTACCTGTTGTTGCTATATAAAGAAAATGTCACAGTTCGAGATTGTACCTCTTGGTTGTTATGATAACACAGACTACCGGAAGTGACACGCGACATGCAAGAGGCAATGATTATTATCTGGTGGTGGAGAAACTTGTATTTATTCGGAAGATCGAATCGATTTGATCACGGGAACAAATAAATTTGATCTTCTGATTAAATAAGTTTGTTCTTCTCATCAAATAAACTTGATCAGCAGAACAGATATACTGGATTTACTCAGATGAACAAATACATTTGTTCATCTACTCAAATCGATTTGATCATGTGATTAAATATTTAGTCTTCTGATTAAAAGCTTATTCACCTGATCAAACATTTGTTCATAAGAATAAATTTATTTGTTCTGCTGATTAAATATTTAATCATGTGATCAAATACTGAATAAAACAAGAAGCGGCGTTCCAATATATATATATATATATATATATATATATATATATATATATATATATATATATATATATATATATATATATACATATACATATATATATATATATACATATATATATATATATATATATATATATATATATATATATATATATATATATATATATATATATATATATATATATATATATATATATATATATATGTGTATATATGTATATATATATGTATGGATGTATGTGTAAAAGTATGTAAAAGTACGCAATCACCCTGCACCCTACCCTCTATGGAAAATGCAATTTTTGAATGGATTATGTCACGGGCACTACATTTTAATCAAATTACAAAAAAAAGGTTTTCGGCGGAATTCTCTTTATGGATGTACAAAAATGACACCTGGTGGTCACCAGACAAATAAAAGACAGATTGACACCACAGAACCATATTTTTTATGCATTAATACATTTCACCTGATGTAAGGTTCAGTTAAAAAAAACTGATGCATCTGAAAGCAAAAATACAGTGGGTCTCAATTTTACACACAACATTGGTCTCCTTGTAAAATATAAAATCTGCTGGAGATCACTGAATGCATGTACCATGCTAACTTTTCAGTGGCACTTCATCGGTACCAAAAACTTCAAGCATTAATTCTTCCGTGCACCCTTAAGAGTAATCTGTGTTGCTAACAGCACACACCATGCACACTCCCATGTGCCTGTCGCTGTCTGTGCTCATACTGTATATAATGAAACCTAGTATGAAACTGCACTTATTAAAATGCATATACTGTAAAAATGTTGGTTTTGTCTTCACTTCATTCACAGTCAGTCCTTGAATGAACTACAGGTGATAGCAGTACGTAAATTTGGTCCTTCATGTTACCGTGTTGCCTGGCCTTGCCACTATTATGGTTTCACGTCAGTAATTTAGCCTGTGGAAACACAGACGAACAGAGCTACCACATTCAAGTTTACTCAATGGATTACAAACATATATGTTTTATACACCAAAATGTTCATAAGAATTTTTACATCAAATAAACACCAGAAAACATGGGCATGAATGGGAATTTTTTCAGCAAATTGCCAAAGCAACCAGCTCTGTGTAGTACTACTTGCAATATCATTGCGCGCACACAGTATTGACTCCAGCTGAAGCACTGTTTATACTGGTGGCACTGTACATACCTTCATATTATTCATGTCAACTCAAAGTATGCATTGTTTTCCACTATCAAGCCAAAATCTGCCTTTCTGGTAGCAAAAGTTTTGACAATACGGCCCTTTGCATCCCTAGGCCTCATGTTATATTGGCACTCTCCAATCATGTTACCTCAGCACAGGCACCCCCGTTGAACCTCCAGTCTTCCCTGTGCGTGTACTTGGGCTTTCACTTCGTACCGACAAGAATCATTGGAGCAGAGTTGAGCATAGAGCCCGGTCATGAAACGCCATAAGGGAACTCAAAGTTGTAAGTTTGACCAATTTGCGTAAAACTTTGCAGTTTTCAATTTTTTGTATTTTACTGAAGTTTTCTTTCTCTAGGTATCAATTTTTTTATTTGTAGCTATAATCCAGGTGTCGTTGGATAAAGATGTCATAGAACGTAGGCCCATAAACTTCGTGTAAGCATTATATATATATATATATATATATATATATATATATATATATATATATATATATATATATATATGTTTTCGGTGGAATTCTCTTTATGGATGTACAAAAATGACACCTGGTGGTATCTATATATATATGTATATATATATATATGCACGTTTTGCCTTTCAAGCGCTTGCTGCAGGTAGTTCATATTATTATGGGTCTATGAGCTATGGTATAAACCACGCCTTCTACATGCACAATAAATAAACAAATAAGTAAACAAACAAATAAACCAATAATCAATTATTCAATCAATTAGTCAATCAATAATAAATAAATGTAGTCCTTAAAATTAATCACGCAATTATGTGCTGAAGTAAACTTTTTTGATTTTGTCTTTTAGAAAGTTTGATCCTGCTCTTGTGGGCAATACGCCCGGCAGTATCACTCCGGTGGCAAGCACTAGATGTATGCTTGTTCACAATTTCGCGGAGAATGGAAGGTAAATTTCAAGAATTCGCCGGTCTCGCAACCATACCCACCCCCAACCCCCACCAAAAAAAAAGGTGAGATGGCACAGGGTTATAAGATTATGTGTAGACATGCATGCAATCATAAAACACGGGTTTTTTGCCACATACAGACTTGAATTATTCATATGGTTTCTGTACAATGGTAAATGCAGTTGTGTCGGCATTGACACGTGAACCTACATTATATACATAATTTTTTTTCATTCATTTATACATACATACATACACACATACATACATACATACATGCATACATACATACATGCATACATGCATACATACATACATACATACATACATACATACATACATACATACATACATACATACATTTCATCCTCGTGGTCAGTTTGTGCATGTGCGCATGCATTTTGAAATTTCATATTTCCATTCCTTTTTCTGGAACATGTATACGGACATAGCAGCACATTTTTAGCTCTGCCTAAAGTGTTCTCCAGTGAGTGTGAAAGGTAATACTACTACCACCATCAGAGCTATTTTACCAGGTAGAGTTCACAATGATGAAGTGATGGGTACAAATACCGTTTTGAAAATGGCACTTAATAGCCTCTCACCGTAAGACCTATGTTACATGATTCTACTTTAATCAGGTAGCCTTAGTCGTACCAAGGTCAACCAGCAGTGCGCAAATGGTCGTCACCATCGTCATCATCAGCACTTTCATTATGATTAAACTTCCACACATCGGAAAATCAAACCTTGGAATAAAGACATCGGGTTACACATATGACTGCGATGATAAGATTGAATTAAATAAAAGACAAGGACAAAGACATGGTCTTCGGTTAAAAAAATGTGAGCAAAATAAAACTAGGTAGCAGTATACACATACATAATAAAATTGCAAGTTCACAACATCGGAATTTACGCATAAGCAGCACTGAAATGTAACACTCAGTGAACTTTTACATTCTAATTCGTAGTCTGTAACGTGATTTCATCCGTTGCAATTTGACTTAAAATTAATAAATAGCTATGTGAGCAAACTGCTTCATTGACTGATAGCTTGGTATCATTTGACGGATATCGATGTTATCAAAAGGATACATCTAGTTAAAGGAATTTCCTAACGTCATTGAAGACGGCAGATATTCTAGATGTACCCGGTTGCAACAGTGATTCACTGGGGCGTTGACATATTCTGATCGTTTGGAATTTGAAATTGTTTGACTCCAGTTTCCTAGTTAATCGCGAATTGCAATATTTACGAAAACAGTCTGATTTCATGAATGAACAGAATTCACGTTCTCAATGTAACACATACTTTCACAATGATATCATGTTGAAAACTTGACCAAACTTATATTTCAAGAAAACTGCCTGACTGTATCGGGAGAGGTGGGCCAGCATATACTTTTTACATTTGTGTTTTCATAACGTGTTGCGTTATCAGGACCTGACATTACCTTTGCGCTGAATGTATTTGTTTTCCTTGCATGTGGTGTACACAGTGGCCTTTTCAGTTCAAACCGTCAGTTGACATTTTGGGGTGGTACAAAGTTTCAAAATGTAGATCAATTTTGTATAATGTTTTTTACGCTCTTCGAATAATACAGTCATTTACCACAAGTCGGAACAACACATTTAACAACTAACAGATTACAAGGTTTCCCATAACATGAAATGATAGTCTACCTCAAGAGCATTGTCAATAATTGTATTAAAAGCGAGCCGATGTGGATTGATGTCGGACATATCACCTTGAAATTTTAACTTGTTCATGCCAACTGTGTTTATACGTAGCCTACACCTGCACTGGTATTACGTTGGTAATGTACTCGCATTTATATGTTTTCTCACCTAAATGTGTTTTCTCTTTCTTTCAATACAAACTATCTTGAATATTTGATTTTTAAGTACACGAATATTTTTTTTTTCAGTTTATGGACTACATATTAGCATAATGATTTATCGTCAAACCTTTGCCAAAAGCCGAGGCCATGGTAGATAAGCGCTACCAAAAGTTGTCCATCAAGATAGATGGACCTGAAGACAAACTTTGTGTTTTGTACGAATAATGTGTATTTTCGTGCATACCCCGTGAGGCACTACTCATGGAATATGATCTACCAGTTAAGGCCACTGTTCATAAATACTCTGGGTACTAATACTTGCAGGTGAAAGCATCTAGGGATAAACAAACTGGAGTGATTTTATGGACTTTATGGACCAATGGTTGATTAGAGGAAATGTATGTCATGGACATTCAGCATATGAACCAGTGCTGCCACCTACGAGGACATCCCTCACTGTCAGCAATGAATATAGTCTACTTATGATTTGTTTTGGCACAAGATCAAATCTTACATGTATATTTAGGTTAGAAATTTTTATCCCACACAGATTCACTTTTCCTAACGTTCAACGTTTATGCAATGCCACATGTATTCTGATTGAGATCCCTAAAGATTTATCATAGATATGTTAAAAGATTATTCCATTCATTGTACGCCGTTCCACCAAGAATTCAGTCATATTTCACAAGAAGAATGGGTAATGTTTCGCACCATTTTACTTCAGTAATGTACATTATAGAACAATACATTCCATATATATTGCACATATGCATCAGTTCTGTAATAAATGCTCATTGAATGTATTGTATTTATTACCCAACACAACTATCAATTAACTTTAAGGTAAAAGTTGAAGATTAATTCAAATGTTTAATGAAATAAAAACTTCTTTTAAAAGCAAAAGGAGGAAAGAAACAATTGACACTGTATAATCTCACGATTTTTGCTTGAATTGAGTTTCTATCACTCACGGCGGTGTATGATCTTCATGTATGACTAATGTGATGAAATAAATACGCTCTGTTGTTAATGTTCCTGAACTTACTGTAAATGGCGTCACAACTTCTATTCTATTTAATGTATAACAGGGATTAATAAAGGGCATTGCGCTTTTTTCCAATTATTCTTTTGAATGCAAAATACATATGTTTAAGTCAATGCTACCGGAAGAAAATTCTCAGGCAATCACAATAAATTGTTAATTTGAATCTGCCGCCATGATGCAATTTAAATTGCAAAAATCCCGGTGTGGTTGGAAGTAACTAAGTGAATTGCTTGGTTCCAAGAAATTGACAGAAAAACTTATTTCTGAAAGGAAATAGAAAGCGACTCACTTGTACTATAAAAGTTGATGAAACCGACCTCCTGGCAGACTAGTCAATTATTAGTTAAGGGCTATGTTATGAGTTTAATAAACTTGCCATTTCTTACACACCAACTTATCAAATTTGCCTCCCAAACCTTGCTTGGAATATAAAATTGTAATCAAGAACTTTTGAAACTGATGACCATTCCATACATGATTTCTTCCCTGTAAAAGCAAGCTTGAAGCTGAAGTATTCTAAATTCATGCTGGCGATCTCTTGGTTGGTACATTTCTAATTCCCCCAAATTGTGAATAACTCACAATTCAGCACCTCATGGTGGAGATGAGTAAAATTATCAGCAATCTTCATATTATAGGTAACTCTGCTTTTATGTTTTTTTTTGTGTGTTTTTTTTTTTTTTTACATAATACAATTATAAGTCCGCATAGCCTAGGGTAGCAACACCCTCCTTACGTCCAGTAGTCTTACTTGTAAAATTTATGTAATAAATACTTTCCCCCTCGCTGTTTCAAACCCTTGTATCAGTATTATACAAAAGACAGACTTACACTCTTACTCTGGTTTATGTACCTTACACCAAGTATATTTCATTAAACAAAATCAAGAACTGCACACTGTGGGAAAAATATGATGGATTCAATCATCGGTTGTATAAGTTCGTTTATCATCCCCTTTATCGTAGAATGATTCTTCTTCTTGAAAAATGATAATATATTTTAGGGTGCACGGATAGTGGAGCTGCACCACGGCACCACCATAAAGGGGATATCAAGAATATGGTAGAAGCCAATGTTATTCAGAGATTTCATATTGTACTCCATAATACTGGACCAGTGTATTACCTCCGTGACAACATTCGTGAATTTTTGGCTCAGTGGTGGGGATAATTCAACCGGCTGCTACAAGCTGTAAACCATGACTTATCTGTCCCAGTTGTGCAAGATTGTTTGAGGGCTTTAGGACGTAAAGGGAAATATGTGACTGGCCTTTGGTTTAAGTACGCCACTGCCAAGAGACCAATTTTGGAAATGAATGCTTCCTACAAAGTGTCTAGTGGATACTGTGACAGTGTGGGAACAGGATGCTTCTCAGATTATCGATGGCATGGCTGTATTATTTGGTAGTCTTATTTGGTAGCAGGCTTACCAACAGCAATGATGCTCTTCGTGATATTGTTCAGTGTTTGTGTACATCAGTATTGACAGTGTGTAAACGTCACCTCAGGGAGCAGTTGCCTGGTGGGAAATACGCAGAACCATCTGCCACGTTGCAAAAAGAAGCTAAGTCGTGCTCATCCAATCACATTAGTGGCGAGCGTGTCTTTGATTTTTTAGACTCTTGCGTGCGTAGGGCACCCTCAGCTCGAATGGATTTCCATGATGCCCATGTGCAGTTTACTGAGAACAGGACTGGAGACTAGCTTGCAAAACCTCAGGATAAGGACGTTATTGCTCATGCACAAAAAGGAGTGAAAAAAGGCGAAAGACTCTGGATTGAAAGTGATAGAAATGAGACAGAGAAAAGCAGAATAACTACTACAAAAAAGAAGTGTGGTGGCCCCCCAAAAAGAAGAGAGAAACAGAGAAGCGAAATAAAACTTGTTGCATGATCGAACAAAATATGGTGGTCTATGGTCAACAAAGGAGCAAATGCACCTGAATCTTAAAAAATTCAAAAGATACACTGCAAAGAAAAACTGCATACAAAACGCATCTAAAGGTTCTGAAGTTATTTCCCAATCAGATAGTCTCAAACCAGTCCATTTTCGCCGTCAGTACAGGCAAGAAACAACTAACACTGAGAGAAATGTGCTTTGGAAATCCTACTCGACACTGCCTTTCCAGACAATATTGAAACAGAAAACATCAATAATTGTTTGAAAGACCCCACTGTTTTGGGGGAAAAAAAGATATCGGTCACAAGTGGGTTGAAGATAAAGGAGAAGAAAAGTGGTATAATGGTTTTATAAGCCACATTGTCTCTGATGTGTTGGAATGTTACGTCAAGTATTACTCTAACAATTCAAGCATAGAGGAAGAAGTGTTTATGGAGTTTGATGAACTTGTTACTGATTTAAAGAACGGTAATCTGATTGTTTTATGGTGAATATGACTGAATATAGTAACAGGTTTTAAAATACCTCTATGTTGGAAAAACATCACATCCAGATAGTGATGCCTGATGAATTCTGTGATATGACAATAAACAAGTGGATTCATGTTGATCTTGTGTAGATGTGTTTTGACTGTTTCATTGATGAAATCTTTAATCTTGATAGCATGTCCATATAAGAAGGATGAATTTCTCCTGCATGAACAGCTGAACCTGACAGCCTTCGCTTCATCACCTGAATAATCAATGATTTGAAAATATGATTTTTATCTGTGCCAAAACACCCACAAGGTAGGACTGGGAAAAACAAGCCAGTGGTAGATAACAAAATCTTAAATACTTGCAAGCAGCCACTAACTCTGGTGTACTAAATT
Organism: Hermodice carunculata; assembly: GCA_964020975.1. Classification (NCBI taxonomy): domain Eukaryota; kingdom Metazoa; phylum Annelida; class Polychaeta; order Eunicida; family Amphinomidae; genus Hermodice; species Hermodice carunculata. Next base: position 62,432,010 of record OZ026625.1, read on the forward strand.
ACAAAACACAGATTTATGGATGGTTTTAATCATGATAAGTAATGAAATTATGTGTATCAAGTGCATAAATTCATATGTACTTATGAACTAACTAAATATATGTAGGTATTAAATTTGTGAGTTTTTGACAAACTCCAAGTACTGGTTAAGTGATCAATAAATTTATGTGAATTTAAGAAGTAATTTAACATATATATATATATATATATATATATATATATATATATATATATATATATGTATATATATATATATATATATATATATATATATATACATATGTATGTATATGTAGTAATTAAGAAGGAAAGAAGTTTGAGAGTTTTTGACAATGAAACTCCAAGATATATATGTGAACATGTGAGATCAAGCTTAATGCGAGCTTTATAATTCTACTTCTAAACTTCAGCTTATTTCTCATATTGTCAGTATGGCAATAAATTCATAACAAACAGCAAACTTATTTTGTTCTTTAATCCCTCTTAATGAAGTTGTACTGGGTTATCTATTTCCGGAATGGATAAGATGAATATTGAAATGATAGTCCAAGATTTATTTTGTTTTTAAAATGCGATTTACAGTATCTTCATTACACACAGTAGTTACGATAATCGTTTCTGGTATCTTCATGCAGTAATTATTGACATAAATCAAAACTTGGGACAAAGATAATCCGTTAATCTTATATGAATCATTCCTTTCTTATTTTTAATTTGAATCATTTATATGAGACGAGAATATTAGTTATTATTTATAATCCAATTTAATCCCCTTAAATTACATCACTATTTATTAGTTTCATAGAACACCATGATACTGTTTAAAGTCATTTCATAGACATTTTGTCATCCCAATGAAGATTGCAATGCTTCAAGATAGGCTATGCGAGATAATGTACTGTCTGGATTATCTCAACCTGTCAATACAGAGTATGAAACAAGTTGTCGATCCTTTTAATTCACATCCAGATTTCTTTAACTTCAGAGAACATTATAAATTGTTTAAGAAAGTAGTTCCATATACATTTCATTACATGTCTGTGTTTAATATATTAGAACCTCAGATTTTCCTTTGTCAGCCTGGATTATCCTAATCCATAATATTTTTAGCTTCATTGAACGATGCTATATATGATTGGGCTCAAGAAGGTAAACCCACTTTTTATTAGACTTCCATGTAAATAATTGAGAAAGTTATGACAATTTCTAGGAGAGGGTAAAATGGCATATCTGAGCAAGATCACAGTTTTGAGCAAGATCACAGTTTTGAGCCAAGTTTTGCTTGCAAAATCACCGGTCTTAACCCCAAAATTCTAAAAACTTCAAAATTCAATGACTCGAGGCCTGAGCAAGATAAAACATAATGTTTACGGTTTTGGAAATGGCATTGTTAGCTACATCTTTAAAAAAAAATCTTTATATGTATAATTTGAAATTTTTGTGCCTGTACCTGATCTTGCTTGCCTTTTTCCTATGCAACACGGGTAAGTTCCTACCACTCTGACTGGCACGATGGTTTTCTCCAAGTCCTTCGGTTTCCTTCACCAAACAAGTAGGTAGGAAAGTATACGCCACCATCTGTGCCATGCAGAGTGATTAATATGTGCTTGGCCTGCTTCGCAATGAATGTAACAGATTTCAATTTTTAGGATAGTGCAAAATAAAGGACCCTTGATGCTTAATCAGCCCCTGCATGTATATGGCGCCGGCTCAATTGGGCCTATTTCTTTAGAACCAGGCAAGCCTTGGAGGACTCTCCATGACGCAGTTTCAGGACCTCGTTTTGCGTTCAATGCAGACGACACAGGCATTGTGCGGGCTTCATTTCAATTGTGGAGGACGGGCTGACAAGAGGAAAAACGCGAAACGAATCATTATCTACAGACAATTGAATACTGAAGGCAACATCGGACTGCACTGTCCATTCACATCAGTGTGCTGCAAAGAAACATCCAGACACGAAATCATCATACTGGTATTGAGCCAATGATACAGCAAGATGGATTGCCTCGAATGTGTGGGCACTTCAGCCAAACTATCCAAGAAAATGTAGGGGTTGAAGCGTTTTTCTTTGATGGTTTAGCTTCAGGGCATACACTTTCATCAGGACGACATATTTTGCTGTATTACCGGCTGAACCCCAGTAAAGCTGACAGTAACACTTCTTTACATTACGTAAATTTACCATTTTTTCAGAAAAAAAATCATTATTACATGTTAAAATGCAAGGACTTTAAATGTTTGCAGCAAAACATGGAAATAGTAATTTATAAGTGTAACCCAGTTGCAGAAACTGTTGAAATTGTGTTTATTCATACATTGAATCCATTGTGCAGATTATACATTCCATATGTTTGAGGGACTAGAAAAACATGCAATATATGCAAATCAACATTATTCATAATGTGTTTTGTTACAAGTCAGCAGAAAGATCCTCAGATAAATAGTTAATACCATGATCACTGTATCTTGACACCATAATTGGCCAAGACATGAGTTTCAACAAAGTCCATTTAGTTATGTTCATATTATTTTTTATTTTTCATTAAAGTAAATCCATTGTCCATAGTTTTTTTTTATTTTTGACAAAAACTGTAGTGACAGGATTGGAAAAAAGGAAAAGATATAAATAACCATATACACATTGTATTCATGACAACCTAGCTAAGGATGGAAGCAATCTGCTACCGTCAGAACCACCTATATGTCTGATTTGCAAGTTACACATAGATCCAACAGAATATGTATCAGTTACAGAATCAATATCTTCATTATCAAGAAACACATATCAAGTTGAAATAGAAGTAAATAACAGACTGTTATGAAAATGTGTGTGGCTGTTTGTTTTCATGTGGACAGGTCACTGTAATCATTCAGTGTGTGCCGGGTCAGTGAGTTTAATGAATACTGTGCAGGGTCACTGCAGAGCCATTGAGCTGAACTGTTTTTGGGTGACTCAGATGGAACTTGTAACATGTGAAATAGCCTAGAGTGCCGACTTAAATTCAGGTGAGGTGATCCAGGCAGATCTCAAATTGCACTGTGACGTGTGATTAATTGGAAACCTCTGGAACACAGTATAGATTTCTTTCGGTTTATATAAGCAGATAATTTATTGACTGAGAGTAGAGAAAAGAGGAGAATTAGAGAGGAGAGCAGAGAAGAAGAGAGAATTCTGAAGTATCAGACAGAAGATTTTTTCTTTTTTTTAATGGGTGTCTTTGTGTGTGATTTGCTTGTTTGTTTGTTGTTTTGTTTTTGTTTTTTGTTTTGTTTGTTTATGTTTTTTTTGTTTGTTTTGCGTTTGAGAGGGAGGGGCAGGATTTTCACAAATCTGCTCCAAAGCCACAGGGCCCATTGCTTTGAAATTTTGAAATTACACAAGAACACCTCTGGTGATCCCTAGACGTTAATGTTCAGCAGGTGGTGCTAAGTTTGTTCCATATTTTTCATCATTTGTGAGTCTCTCTCTCTCTCTTGCTCTCTCTCTCTCTCTCTCTTGCTCCCTCTTTCTTTTTTTCTTTCTTTCTTTGTTTCTTTGTTTCTTTCTTTCTTTCTCTCTCTCTCTCTCTCACTGTTTGTGTCTCTTTGCTGTGTTCAACTTCTCCAAAACGGTTACTCAGATTGTTTTGAAACTTCACCTTATAAGTTCACTTTAGCTTGAAACTAACAACATCAAAACACGACCCATTGGTACAATCCTATAAGCGTTTAATGGTAACTGTGGCAATATGATCACCCATTACTGAGGTATTAGTCACTTGGTCAATTGACCTTTCATTGTCACTGAAGGTCAAAATTAATAACACCGAAAGAAACAAAATAGGTGCTATCCTATTGGAGTTACCACGGGCCTATTGTCACAAGTTACTGAGAAATAAACCAATACGTCAAATTTGCTGCTATCCCCTTTATACAGAAAAAAGGCTGACATTTACATATACCCAGACCTATATTTCTTAATTGTGATCGGTGAGGTACATCCAAAATACGCTTGATAAACAAGCAACTTACAGTGTGACCAAAATAATAATAATAATAATAATAATAATAATAATAATAATAATAATAATAATAATAATAATAATAATAATAATAACAATAATAATGATAATGTTGATAATAATTATAATGATAATAATAATAATAATAATAATAATAATAATGATAATAATAATTATTATAATAATTATATATATATATATATATATATATATATATATATATATATGTATGTATAAAGAATAAAAATAAAATAAAAATCACTTGAACATAACCATTTGGAGTAACTTTGTAGAGACCCACCCCAGGTACACCTCCACCAAGTGTGAATTGACTCTGTATCACGGTTTTGAAAACGAATGTTTGAAATATGAATTTACATTACAATCCAAATTGACTCACCTAGTGATCAATAGAAATGTATGCGTTAATCGACTAGTACCTGAATTGAAAAAAAAAATATCGTTAAAATCATGGATCCAAGGTGTCACCACCTGGTGAACACATTGGCACATATGATGTATAATTTGATAATGCAAGATTACTTTACTTTCATTTGACATGACTCGTGAACAATTTGAGAGAGGACTGATAATACAAACAGTCACGATAATCCTTCACAAAGGATAACGCGATATTATTCTGAAGTTCACCTGACCATTTCAGTTTGTGCATGTAACTCAGCTGAACATAGAGCTGCCTCAGTCCCCTTGTTATTAGCTCTGGGCAATTCAATGCTTTTTAGATTCCCGTGGATAACAACAAGACGCCAAGCTGTCATGCAATACCAGGGAAAAGGGACAAAGTAACAAAGCAACAATGAGTGCAAGGGAATACTCTTCATGGTTCTGTCAAGGAGGACAATTGTCACCTAACGACGTGCGGAGCCGTGAAGATGAATTTTCTTTTTCAGTACTTTGCAGATGGGGCAGTCTTGTAAGGACCCCAATAGCTCTGGTAGTTATAGTCGCCATATAACCTTATTGAAACTACTGCATATAATTTACAATTGAAAAGCAAAAAACTCGAGTGTAGAAATTTAAATCCTTGACAAGTGTGAAATAGATGCAGAATTTTTTTTATGCTGATTTGGACCTTTCAGAAGTGCTTTGTACATTTTAACAATTCGATGGGTGCAGACAAACCCTAAAAATATATATGCTCCTTGAAGTGTATTGAAAATTATATGGCAGTAACAGAACTCTCTTTGCCCAGTCCAGCCTGCCAAAAATGCAAATATCCAAGTAAATCCTGTGATGGAAGAAAGCTTAAAGTAGCATACGAGTCGCCCTGCATCGCCTCTCTTTGTGCTTTTGTTTGCTGCAAATTTTGCTGCTGTGATAGCCTGACGCAAAGCACAGACGGTTCTTGTGTAGCATATGATATTTACCAGAAGGGCATAAGCGAGAGGAGTTACGACAGAAAATAGAAGAGCATTCTGACCTTCAATCCAGCAGACAGTCTGGCCACCATAGTGGAAGCCTAGAGATAGTACATGAAGGACAAAGCATATTACAACAACCATGGCAGGGAATGTATAGGAATATAGGCAACCAATCACATATCGCTGAGGTGAGTCAATATCTTTGATAGATAAGTTAGTGAAAGTTTTCATTACGTCATAGGACAAAACATTCATCCAAAAGAAGGTAACTAGCCAAAGGAAGTGCTGAATTCCCGCAATAATAGCACAAATATTAGAATACGGAGAAAAGAGGGTATTGATTTGGAAAGACAGTTGGGCCAGTAACAGTGAAGCACAAAGATGCATAATACATTTGCCTGGGACTGTGCGAAGGACAGGGAATAGCAAGAAAGTAATAAGTGTTAGAACTAAACATACCATGGATATGATATTACCACACAGAGTCAACATTCCTTGAATATCGTTATTTAAAGAAATGTGACCACTTATACATTTTTGAAAGGTTTCTAGATATGACTTGCAGACATGTACTGTTTTGTTATGTATTTCATAGGCAACATCAGGAATGACCTGAAGACATCCTGATGACTTAATCGCGTGTTGCGTTATTGTGTCAATAACGGCAAAAGAGCAGTTAACTTTTTCACAAGAAATGGCTGAAAACTTCACGAATGTTTTGAAAGGATTCAACGTTATGTGTATTTTAGCCAATAACTGAATTTCTGTTAATGCATATTCTTTTTTTGTTATGTTGCTGAATACCTTTGAAGCATATCCCTTCTCTGTGACGTCCACCAGTGTGTGGTCATGCATATGTCCGCACGTACAATTGAAACTCCCTTTGTGGTTGCTCAGAAAAGCCCGGATCTTACTAACATTTGGCATATTTCGGTAAATGGTACCAAGATTTTGAAGTGTCTTACAGCTTTTTAAAAAAAGTCCTTCAGCTAGCTGGCAGTCGAATATAACAAAGGCGGATATGCCAGTAGTATGCCGGCGTTCAGTTTGGCTCCTTCCTATTGCAGTCCTGATGCACTTACTTGGTAATACCATCTTCATTTTACATCTTCGTTCTTGTCCTTGGTCAGCAATTAACTTCTTTAAAGTGAGCTGAACGTCCTTTACATTAACATCATGGTCTATTATAATGCATAAATATTCTACATTTCTTGAAACTGTAAGAAAACAGTCATTGCTTCTTGTTTCCAGTTCCTCATTCCTTTTATGTATTAACCCTTTCAAGCCATATCCGCTGTCAGAAACCAAATTTAATCCTGCTTGATTGAAATCTACCAACACTGTAAAACTGGGAAGACCAGGACCGTTGACCTCTGAACTTATGACACCTTTCTCTGGCTGCTCATGTCCCCCACATAATACTTCTAGTCTATCAATTTCCTCGAAACATATGTTTCTCTGTGTTAGTGTGGCACCATTACATGCAGCACAGTACCTATTCTTAAAAATTTTCATATCACTGGACCTACCTTTGGTTGTATAAGGGTTCAGGTAGGAAGCACATGCAAGTTCTGCAAATTTTGAAACAGTAGAATTCACAGTGGCGGGCTTACATGAGCCGACAAGGTTCTTGCAGCATAATTTATCGGATTTTATGTGATTAGGCTGCACGGAAAGGGAACATTTCTTCAGCCCAATGTCCATTTTCTCCTGAGCAGTTAAGTTTGTAAATGCATTGATTTCTACTCTGAACTTTGAACATTTGAAAATTGGATTCCATGTAAATGTTTTACTTATGTTCACACCATGGCACTGTGCACAGTACTTATTTCGATATACAACAGAATTTGTTGAGACTGGTAGAACAAAGTCCAGCTCATCAAATAATTTCACAGACTCCACAGCCTTAGCTGATTGGCACAGTCTCTCCAATTGCCCTTTCGGTTTCATAGGACATCTTGTAACCATCCTGAAACATGATCTACTTTTCATCAATGGGACACACACACAGGAAGCTGCTGACATATTAGTTCTCATCTTCATCAATTGTTGAACACGTATTCTCTTTATTCCTCTTTCTGAATTTTTTGTTGCGTCATTTTCCGCAGTTCCCAGACAAGTAGTTTCATAGTCAAAACAGCAATCGCCCCTCAAAAGACACTTGTTATCGCAATTACAAGCTGTATCCATTGGCCACGAGGAATTACATGTGTATTTCTGACAACTGAATGTTCGACAAGTTTTGTCACTTACAGTTTGGTTTCTTGTTGTCCGATCAAGTGGAGGGGCTCCAGAATTGTGTTTGGCATCACCTCTTGAAACTGAAAAGCATAAAGTATATAGCAGCAATTTCAAACACAACGAAAAGTTTGAATAGCAATACTGAAATTTTGTTTGGAAACAAAATCGTGTGCTTAAATACTCAATTTAAGGTGTTGGTGACTATTATACAACAACAACAACTACTACTACTACTACTACTACTACTTCTACTACATGTGCCACGCATGTGCAAAATGTTTATTAGTTTACCATATTCTTGTTTAACATTTTGTAACGCCCATTCACACATATTCATTCTATTTTCGATCGGATTATGAAGTGTCTTGCTTACTTCTCTGCTTTAACATTTGCAGGTCACGAAGTCTTTTTAGATAATTGTAGCATTGGCCATGGCTTATCAAAAGCCCTATGGGCAGCCCATTATGAGGCAGCCAGAATATGCACAGGAGCACTCTGTCAATATCCTGGAAAAAATTTGTCTGAAATGATATGACCTCTTCTGCGTATGAGACAATAATATTTCAAACTTGCCACATTCTGTAGAATGCGTTATTTACTATGCCTCTCCTACCTTTCTGACCTGGCTCCAGCTGCCCCAGGAACCCGCACCCTACGTAACACCTCAAACGTACAACAACGCAGATATCGAACAAATTGATACAAATCTTTCTTCCTACCTTCTTCAATACGCCCCTGGAATTATTTATCTTTTGACATACATTACTCAACACCAATTTCTAAATTTAAATTACATCTGAAGCAAACTCTTTTAACAGCTAACAAAGTACCGCCCTACAACTCATACTAAAACTGCTTTGCTGATATTTGCACCTGAGAGTTACTCCCTTAAATCAACACCTATTGCAGAGGAACGCAGGCCCATGCTCCATATGCAAATGTGGTGAATCTTTAGGGACGACCATCCACTTTTTCTTGTACTGTACCCTATTTGAAACTCAAAGACATAACTTACTTACTGATATTAGATACTTAATTACACCTGGACTTCATCCCTTTTCCCTTGTAGATATAGCTTCTGAACGTCTAATACATAATTCATTATATGGAATTACCGATCGACCTGATGGTATAAATGGAAATACATATATATTCTAATGCAAACCTGTATAGTTAAAATGAAAAGATTCATGTATTAGTATACCACAAATTTTACCCTTGACAATGTGTAAATGATTCTTTCTCTTATGCTTTAATGCCGTTTTTGTTTTTTCTCCACTTTTATGTGCATTCTGTAAGTCTTGTGCGTAGTGTATAAATAATGTGTGTCATCTTTCTGTCTGGCAACGACTTCTTTAGTCATTACCCTAAAAGTAATCCAGGTTAAATTCATATGTTCATATATTAAGTCAAAAATACGCATTTTCATATGTAACTTCTCTGTATCATGGGATAGATGAAGGCAACAAATTGCTGTGGAAATCAAGGCCAGCACCTGGACGTCCTGCAAATGCCGCCAAGAACTTCTGAATGGTAACGTTGATTGAATGGGTACCACAGATTAGAAATTTAAATGGTACCTGAAAACCAAAATGTTCAATTTCATTTTGGAATAGATTTTTTTTTTTTTTTTTTTTTTTTTTTTTAGCTCCAAAAGTGCGCCACAATTCCTACATGAAAGCTGGGGAACAAGGCGCAAAGTAGATCAAAAAAGATATTTGTCTTTTTGTGCTGGTGTCGTCCGGAAAGGCAGTTATAAATTGTGATTGGTTCAGGGGTAAGTCAAATTGTTCTTATCTGAACCTGTACTATGAAAATTTGGTAATTATGGTTTGTTTGACAGGTATTCTTCTTTGATATGAAGCTCTGCATTTACAAGCAAAACTTCACATATTTAGCTAATTCATCAATTGCCACGTTCATATTTATTCATTATTATGTGGGTTGTCTTTGCTGAATATTTAGCTTAGGCAAGGAGCCGCTACTCAGAGAGACGTGTACGGGTAAAAGGCTCCGAAACACGTTGAGTAGTTACCCGCTGAAGACCCTTTAATTTAATTGGGCTGATACAGCCTATGTCAAAATTTTACAGAGGAACGTGTGCAATATAGACAATAGTAATTCCATATATATACAGGTTAGACAGGGACAGGTTAGCTTATGGAGAGTAAAGAGTTCGAACTGCGGAATAGGATATTGACTACTAGGAAGTGGTTCTGGGCAAAAAGACACAAATACAATACAAAAGAATTGATAATCCCTGTAACAGTTAATCTAAACTATTCAGGCATAATGTCTTACCTGATTTACTGCCCTCAGGAACTTCAATTGGCAGTCGATTAATGCGTGATGCATTTCCGCCATGCGCTCGAATTCTTTGCAGATCATTGCTTTGTGGTCCATCATTCGAACTTGAAATCCAGAAGTGGCGATTTCGTCTAAACGTGTGTGGATTTTGTGTTAATCCACTCTCATTAAAATTAGAGTTGCTTCTCTGGAAAAAGTAAATATAAAAGCAAAATACGCAGAACAATGTCTTTATCTTCATCGCAAGGGATCCAGTGCTCGCTCTGTTGACGCTGGAATACCAAGGAAGTAAAGAACTATCCAGCTAGTTTATATTAACTTTTACATGGGCCATATCGATCAGTTTGGTTTACACAGAGCACTTTAGTGAACCTTTCACCTTAAGTAAATGTTTATTCTAAGATTTTTAGTATAATAACATTGCATGATAACATTTGCAAAATTACATTTTACTTATTGTTTACCTGATGTCATTGAGTTGTCATTACATATTTACAAGGCGTCTGTACGTATTGATGTATTATAGGCTCCTGGTAGTTTCAGAAATAAATGTATAATGCCTAGACAGATTTAGTAATGGAACCTTTCACATCAAATAACTAATCTTTTATTCTATGGATTTTCAGCATGATAAAAGTAACAACACCACATTATAATTCTTGTTTACCTGATATTATTGAGTCAACATTATTTATTTGCTAGAAGCCTGTACCCGTTAATGATTTATTGGCTCTTGGTAGCTTCAGAGGTAAATGTAAACCTTTTTGGCATTATTTGGTCCTTTTTTTGGGGGGGGGGTATTTATTGCACACCGTATATGATTAAAAGCAGTGTGAAAAAACACGAGATTATTCGCGAATGCATTAAGCATGTAGCTTCACATGGTCTATGAGATCAATGTATGGTGCAATGCATGATGAAATAGCAGCATGAAGCTTTGGGGTGGAAAAATTGAGAAGACACGTATTCTTGTTTTAATGATCACTGGTTTAAGCATCAGTACCGTCTATTAGTGCAGGGATTCTTCATAGACGCGATGAACCCTTAATTACATAGCGACATTTAGTGGAATGCCATTATGTTTAGGGCTGTTCCAAAAAAATCCTATGAAGGGGGTGCAAGGTACTTTTCTGGAAGTACCCCCCCCCCCCCGACATACTTTTTACATGTAGCCTCTACCGGACATTTCTATTTTCAAACCTATGTATCCACCGAACGGGTAATTCGGTCCCCCCACTATGACCCATAGTACAACTCTGCATCTGCTATAATAGAATAGAATCATATTGAATCACTAAATTGCAAGAGTGTTCAGAAATAGAAAAGACATAGTGTCTAAGCGGCACAGATGTTCCCACATGTCATTGTCTCCATCAGCATTGGAAAGGTTAGCATAAAATTGATGCATTAAGACACACCTTCACATATTGATTTGACTCCTATGAAGTTTCATAGCTGTACCTCGAACATTTTGTTGAATACACACAACACAAGTATGAAATGAACCAATATTTTCACTGAAGTGACATTTTCACAAACTGAATTAATGAAAAGTGAACAGAGGTCGAAAGCCTAAATTGCTCCTCAGACATTTGGTGAATATCAACATGGTCAACAAAACAGATGGTCAGGTGTTTTTATTCATAGAAATGCAATTTTGCCGCATTTAATTTTACTGGATAGTAGTCTCGCGGTGGTGTCAATACTAGTAATGGGGCCCTCCTGGGTTTTTTGGAAAATTTGTTAAAAACTGTTAAAATGTCGAGTAAACCCTCATAAAAATCGATGATTTGCGGTTTTTTTTTTTTTTTTGTTCAGCTCTTTACGAATCAGACTGCCACCACTTTTTTATTTTTAACACAAACAAATAGATCATCGCGATGATCTTTTGTTTTGACAACCGAAACCAAAAGTCCGGTTGCTCAATTCGCCCCTAGAGGGATAAGCACAATTGATGCACTGAGCATTAGCCCGCATGCAGCGTGTTATGGCCTCAATCAGCTTTTGGGTTGACATTAAGGCAAACCCATCACGATAGTTTGCATTTTCAACAGGCCTATATACGTGATGCAATTCACACAAATTTGTTTTTATGTCATTTAAAAATGTTGGTAACTCTATTTGATTTCGACCGGTTAATTTGCGATCAACTTTCGACTTTATTATATATGACGCCCAAATGTTATACGATGTATTGAATTACGACCGTGTATTCATACAATCATTGTAAAGCATGCTCCATGTGATCAACTTATATCGCAGCGAAGTTGTGTGTCGATAATATTGATTACGACGCCGTGACGAAGATTCATATCAAGAACCCCCTCAGGAGAGCGTGAGACAATTAAAATTAAGTCAGAAATCGGGAGAGTTTACAGGGTATTTATTCCCAAATTCTCTCATTGTGCACTTCAAATTCATTTGATTGTATCCCCCGAGCACAGTGGTCGTATTGATGGATAGTGCTGGCCCTGACAACCGTGACTGGGGTTAACCGTGGCATACGCTTACGAGCCATGAGGCCACTGGTGTTTGGCAGAATCAATGGCTTAATAAATACATGTAGCCTTGTAGGCCTACATTTTGTCAGTATCTATTGTGAGTATGGTGAGTATTGCCGGTCACTCAAAACCGTCTATGGCTCTGTGGCAAAAGGTCAAATTCGCGAGGAATTGTACCATCATATTCTCCAATTCCCAGGCAAATACGCACACCAATCATGAATACAGTGCAAAAGGTATCCCTTTTAGGCAATTTTATCAAATAATCAGCTCAAAACACACTTATACTCCTGTTGCATGGTTATTCGCTGTCCAGATTCTTCGTGCATGTGAGCCGCCTTGCCGCTTCTAGTATGGGCTACCGAAGCGCCACTATATACTGGTGCCCAGCACAACTGCATCTGTGGTAATTAAATGTAATAGAATACCAGAATTTAGTGTTTTAAAATAGGTGGGAAGAGAAATCGGGGTCAGAGCAAACGGATGGGAAAAAAATTAAAAGTCTTTGAATTCATTATCATTTACAAATACAACATATCGTAAGGTATCAGAAATGGTGAATGAAGATACCTCCACCCATAGAACACATAGTTTTATCTAACACTCCACTCCAAGGACATGTTTGTCAAGTTGAAACTTCCAGGTAGCGGACAAAAATAAATTGCCGTCCACCTCCCCCATAGGAATTGTTTTGGAACAAACCTTATTGGCAAAGCGATTTACAAAGATAGGTGTGTCCAGATAATTTGTTCAAAGGCATTGTAAAGCCTTTATTCAAGGAAGGTAATAAGGAATTCCCTGTAAACAACAGATGTACAATTACCCCTAGTTCTAACATGCATAAATTATATGCTCCAGTAGTAAGAAATGTATGGGTAAGATTGATAGTATTGGAATACTAGAATAGTACTGCAGTGCAAACCGGAAGTGTAGACGCTGAGGAAGCATATGTTTAACTTAAAAGGTATGTGTAGCATTTGAAAAGACAATGGTAAACATTCCGCGGCTTTCATTCATCGATATATCTAAAGTATTTGACACTATATTATGAGCCCAATTACTTAATAATGTAAGGCGTCTTAAAATATAAAGCAAAGCTCAACTTTTATTGAAAAAAATATACAGCAAAGTGCCAAACTATTTAACTTTCGGGCAAATAAAGATATCCTGATATCGCGTAATTAATGGAGTAGAACAAGATTGTGTCCTGTAACTGACCTTATTCACTAAAGCCATGACAGACTCGATAACGGTACTGCATGAGGTAGATTAAGCCCAGTCCTATATTTGTTGGCATCATTAGGCAAGGCAGGCATGAATTACATGTTCCAAAACAGAGACACAGCATGGATTGATTGTTATAAAGAGTTTAGAGTCAACACAGGTTATTCTGACTTTACACAAATTATCGACTCAAAAGGTTGTTGGGGTTTGTTACCTAAATTTCAATTATAAATTTGGGCCAGAAAAGTACATTCGCAAAATGCATAATGTCAAGGGACTGCAAAATACGTTCCGACCCCTTACATCTATTTTGGGTTCGACAGAAGACAAAAAGCCTTAGAGCATGTGTAACAGGATGTGTCACATCTAGCAGACAGAAGTGGAGGATGTCCTGCATGTATTCGTGACATACAATCACTTCAGAGAGTTAATGTACAATATGTGTTACTTAGAAAAGTAAGTGGGATAAGATAATTGAAGATATTTTTGAGAATATTTTATAGGATCTCCTTTAACCACATTAGTATATTTTAATAGGCCTTGACCACTTTGTGGAAACAGAACAGTGAAAACCCTTTTGTAGGTGGCGAGCCGATATCATTAGTTGACTGCCGAACACTTTGAAGCCTATCTCAGTGTATCATAGCAAGAATGTAACATGGAAAGCAACACGGGGTCGGTCAAGAAGGCAAATGGAAAAACACTATAAAGGCCCAGAATACAAACAAATACATGCTGAAAAACTACATTAGAAAGTGTGACAATGACAAACTATGAGTATATATAATGTTCTTATCTCTAACTAAGAATGTCTATTTCATATTGCCCCCTGAATGCACGAACCCGTGAGACAGGACATCCATTGCAAAAAGTATGTGGCAACAAGAAAGCGAGAGTAACATTGTCATTCTTAAAAAAAAAAAAAATAAATAAATGAGAAATATCCTTCTCATTCTTTAAAATCAATTCAAACCATCGCGACCGAGCCATCCCGGTAAAGCAGACAACCCTTTGCCTTCTCCTCTGTGGAAGGCAGGGGAAATGGGTGCGTGGCAGAACAAATACCATGTCATACTTAATGTATACCATGTATATGAAACCATCATATGTTTAAATCATTTCGAGCCATTGCAAACGTGTCATCCCTGGTAAGCAGGTTACACTTTACTTTCCCGGTGGTAGCATGGGAAATAGTAGCATGGCTGAACAAACCATACCTTGCGACACCATGACAGCCATATTATTTATTTCGGGAATGCAGAATCTAACTTGTCCATACAACCGACAAAAATTGTTCTTAACGGAGCCAAAGCGTTGTTAGCTCGTCCACATCGTTGTACTGGCTGAACTTACGGGTTCAGCAACCATGAATGTAGATTGGGACGCAAGTGGCACATAACGCTGAGTTTCTTACGAAAGGTGTGGTTACGGACATAGCGATTTAGAAAACACAATGATACAATGCGGTATTTGGGTTTGTAACCCGCTCAACAAATTTACCAAGTATACCCGAGAAACACAGCTCTTTGCCCTCAGCAGGTCTTTCGTGCCTATGTGAACAATGATTATATCCCGATGTGGGAGGGGGGGGGAAACATTTCCAACATTAGAGTGGCTAATTTGAGCCTTTGAAATGCATTTAACATTACTATCCACAGACAAGATGGTTGCTGTCACCCTTATGAATTTACATACATATGTCTGCTGTGTTTTTCTAATAGTGTGCATGCAACCGATTTCTTAATCCTGCATAAGTCTACAGCTTAGTCTACGTGTAGCCTGCCATATTAGTGCATGGATTTCTGTCCACCTGTAGGACTATATCTTCTAGCCACGCCATTTATGTGTAACCAGTTCCCACTACCTTCTGTCATATTCTTGTGCAGGACAATGCACCTGGTAAATCCGGATGTGCACAATAATCAAGACACAACCTGCCCAGAAACAAAGTTAGTGTCCTCACCTGAAACAGGGACCAGTTTGACAATTGTTATTACATCTTCCAGGCTGCTTACATTTTATTTTTAACGAGATATATCTGCACATATATCAAAGCGTGATACCTTACACTAAATGTGACAAGAACCATATTGTGGGGGTATTTGTAAATTTGTTTATAGGAAATTTGATAAAGTGGTCATTTGTGATGATACTTTTCCAGATGAAGTGCTCTAACAGGACTGTGATGCTATGCAGGCAGGATACAGTTGACCTCAAATTTAATCTGAACTATATGTCCCAATCTATATCATCCTACAACACAGGTGGCTATTTTGATTTCATTATTTTATAGTGTATTCCCGTGAATGTAAACTTTGTTTTTTACTGATTTGTGTTTAATAAGATGTTTTGTCACCCGTTCCACGTCTCATTTACGATTTGAAAGATAGTTGTGTAATATGTGATCAGTATCCAATTATTTATTTCATCTATCTTTTCTATGATGTTTAAACCACAAATCGTCTGCTTTGCACATGCAGCACTGGAAATAAGTTTGGGGGTTTTTTTGGGGGGGGGGGAGAAGGGGGGGAACCATGTGTCGCTGAAATTCCATTCCATCATGCAGGTTCTTAAAGAGTAAAGCGCAGATTGGATTTTGCCGTGCACTGTGAATACGTTTATGTACCATCAATGCAATACCATAACGGGGTTCCCCGCCCCCAAATTAGTACAAATTATTGTATTATACATGTTTCTAGGTTATGCATCTCTAAAGTAGTGCACTCTGAGCAGCAAAATTAATATTAGACTCTGGCTACTTTTCAGTTATCGTTAAAATAAAGTATTTCATTGTTAGTATTGCATGATACCTGAAGAAAATGAAGTATACAAAGTGGCAGTCAGTTGTCAAAATTACCCCCCAAAATGGATTCCTGATCCTCAAATTAGTCAGCTGCGACAATCCACACATTCCCTGCTGTATCAAAGCTAATAGCTTAGGTACTACTTTCCTTTAGGTGTTAATTAGCATAATCTATGCTACTTAGAGGACTCCTAATGAAATTCTACCAATGCAATGCCACAACTCAGTCTCCAACCCCCAGAAGTGGTAGGAAGTGCTGTGCAATACTCGTTTCTAACTCATACATGTCTGACGTGGTGCACTGTGCCAGAGGTAAAGAAAATATCCAGCTGCTTTCCTAGTTTTGAAGATCACAATGGCCGTCAATTGTCAAAATACCCCCCCCCCCCCATGAATTCCTGACCTTCAAACTAGCCCGTCGCGAGTATTCATACGTTTCCCTCTGTACTTTTGTTAACATGTTATGTAATTCTTTCTTTCGCGTGCTAGGTAGCATAATATATACTTATTAGATGAGTCAGATCATAGAGACAAAGTGTCTCTTTTGATTTTCTTTTTCATTTTGTCCGCAGAATCACCTTTGCCAAATGGGACCTTTGCACTTTGAAATGCAGAGTCCCTGTCTTAGCAACTCTTAATTTTTGGTCACTCCACGAAATTCTTGTGGCAGCCCACCTTTGTAACCAATAAATGAGAAGTGCGCGACAACGCAAGCTGACCTCTGTGTCCCTGCGAGAATAAAATAGCCCTCGGACAGAACAGAGTATGTACCTCGAAGCCAGGCAAAAATAAGATACTTCTTATAAATTCGATATATTAAAGATGTATCACTTCATGTGATATAAACGGTACGTGTGCCATATGGGAGGCATAGAAAAAAATAAAATTAAATTAAAATAAATAGCAGCGAAACTGTAAACATTGAGTGGTCTTATCGGCAAAAGAGCCGAGGAGACGTCCCTGATTCTTGAATTTATGAGTTAAAATTTTAATGATTGGCCCGATATAGCTGCTGACAGCAGATCAGCGCCATCTCCCCCGTGATTTGATTGTTTCAAAGGGGGTTCCTGAAACTGCACAGGAAGACGCAACCCCTATCCTCGAGCTGTGGCTTTTGAATTTGGAGGAATGGAAGCTACACAAGGTTAGGCAATATGTCAGGACTGCTTGGAACAGAAAACGAGCAAGTGGTGGCCCAGCAAAATGACAAAACAGTGGGACCTCATTATCAGTCTTTATTTGTAGATATTTTCGGATTCAAGCGACACAGCAGCGGCCGTGCTGATATTGTGGTGATCATATCTGTACTTTTTTGAAAATCGTGGATTGACTGATTTTGAATGCGTCAGGACAAGTATCATTACGCAGTTGTGAAAAAATACATCTGATCTCTGTAGTGTATCTGTAGAGTTTGATTTTTTTAAAATTTCGTAGCGTAAACTCGCTGATCCTTAAGAAGCCAAAATAAGATAATGAAAATGCTGTACTGAATACAGCAGATTGTACAGTGGTTCTACAATGAAACGGGTTGCGGATGTAATCTTTGTTAATATGTCAAAACTAATTGGTAACCTTCCATCCTACGTTTGCTGTTCTCTGCATTCCTTCCATTACCTTTTAAATGAAAAGTTACTTGTGGGGTCTGGAGCAATTTATTCTTGTGTGCGTGACTTCTGGCAGATATGCAGGATGCTGTTGATTATGTTAGGAAGGCAACTATCTTATTTTCTTCTCCTCGCCAAGTTACATGTTTTCAAAATAGTGCATGCATAAAATCTGTGAATATAGATACCGCACTGCACTAGTATATGCATAGAGCGTATTTGGCGCCAATGACTGCAGTAGTAACAAGTGGGATGTCTGCTATTCTAGCTGAGCGGCAGTGCATGTTGTATGGCGACAGAGGATGGGTCTGCGTTCGTTGCGGCGGCTCATGTTAAAACAAGTTTTCTCACGCACAATGTGGGCATTTTGAAGATTGCTTGTTGATAATTTTGACCACTGATTGCTTATCACAGTAGAACATTAGCATAGCGCTCCCCAGTTTTTTCCCCAAACTAACATAGCCAGTGTGTTGGGAAATAATTCTAAATATGCTATCGGGTGACCTTCCCTGGCCCCTGTCCATATCCCGTATGCCGTTAAACCATAAACCACACCCTTTCAACTGTAGGTTAGCTCCGAAACTGTGTTAACGACCTGAATCGCTCTGGACCTAAATATCTTAAGCAGAGAGCGTGTCCTCTCAGCTAGTAACATGGCTGTACCATTGAAATGTTTAAGAACCCGTGGCGAAGTACTGATGTCTTCCCTGGCTTTCTCGCTATATATTTTTGGGGGGTTAAAATTTTCTCCTTCTTTCTATTTAGCGCAACTTGGCATTGGAGGAATGGCCGTCCCCCAGGGGCTCTACTGCAGAGGAAGTTCACATACCCAAGCAAGCTCTAAAATTGTTTTAGTCATTTTCGTTGTTTGAATCTTGGCCTGAAGACGCGTTTTGCACTCAGCTAATTTTTCTTTGTTAACTTTAATTTGTTGTGCTCTCGTGTCACTTTGTAAGCCCATAAAGGTTATCTGAATACACGGTTGCACTGTTTTCTCTTCTGCGACAGGGACAAAAATGTGCACAATATAAAAAAGCGGTGCAACGCCGTGGCACATGTGTATGACCCCTCAGGACCAGAGAAAAATCGTCATAATAATATTCAGTGTTGACGGTGCCATTCCAGCTGTTTAGAAACCATTTGACGAAAATACTAAATTCCTCAAAATACCTGCTGCTGATTTGACATCCCATTGGCAAATTGAGATCCACAATATACTTTCATTCAAATGTGAACCCTATTAGGTCAACGGCGGACCTGTGTGTTGGCAATAAACTGAATGCATCAGCAATGTCAGCTTACAAACAAGGGTGTTTGGGCTCCGCCTTACTATTCTAGCCACCGCCTCATCGAACTTGGTATAGACTACTTTAACACTCTTGTCTGAAATATAATCATTAACCGACTTTCCTTCCCGGGAAGACAGATGATGGATCAACCTATATTTAGCGGGTTCTGAATTGGGGCCAAAGCTAAGCGTCAACAACGCAATGTTGGTACAGGGCGATTGTCAAATGGACCTACCACTCTCCCAAGATCTAATACTTTCTGGATTTTGTGGTTTTCGGACTTGTTCAGTCGAATGTTTAGTTCCAGCGATGGCATATTTTTGAGATTGACAGGTTCTTGTGGATTTGTGAATTCCAATCTGAACCTTCATGAAAATCCTACGTAATCTGTTAGCCACTGTTTTATTCGGGTACAGTGCAAGTAACCTATTCAGTTCCGATATGTTGATTGGGGCGTTGCCTTTCTGGGGCATTAAACTGATGGTTAAAAAAAAAAAAACATCTGATTTTGGGATGGTTTGACGGGAGCATACGGAATACCTGCAGGCGAAGCGGCGGGGCTTTTTGTCGCACTTGCCGCGATTGAAAGCTGGGCACACTCCCGCTGGCTTCTTATGCTTTGTTGGAAGTGTTGGCGCGTCTGAGCCCAAATATGGCTGCTGTCCTGTATTATGAGGGGTTTTGGGTGACAAAGGTTTGATTTTGTCTAGACCGTTTGAAATTTTGACATAGTCCTATTGGAATTAGGAACGAATAGTACAGTTTACCACCAAAACCTTGAAAGGTATCTCTGGGTCCATTGCCTTTTCCCTCCTGAACTGTTTATCATAATCAAGAGCCCCTCGGTGCTTTGCTTAGCAGCGGCCTGGCGGACTATTGTCGCGTTTTTAATTAAGGTTAGGGCCTGACTGCCATGACGTTTAAGGTAGACATGCATGAACACAAACATTGAGTCTGTCCCTTCCCCTATTGTAAAAACGCCCTTCCTTTTTGCCACGGGCGACGTTACAGTACAGCCAGAATAAGGGTAAAGCTGTAAAGAACAACCACTCAGTCCCTGGTCATGAACCCTAAACAACACTTACCCTGCCTTTCTTCCTTGGCCAAAACAAAAGCCCTGTTCTGATGTCACAATTCCGCAAATTCAACAGCTTTTCCATTCTTTCACTATGTTTTTAATGGACGTGCGTCCATACAGGGACAGAGAAAATACTTATATGCCCCACACGATCATTCAAAATCGCGTCATTCAGTCTGGCCTCGGGGCGGGCGAGGTGTTTGGACGGAGTTGACGCTTTGGGCATTCACTTCCTGGATTGTGCAGCAAGGTGCTGAATTTAAGTAATGTGCAGGTTCATGTTTGTTATTTTCATATGGAAGTATTAGGTTAGAGTCAAGGTACTGACCATAATTATTCAAGGACTCGTCGTATGTTATGTGGAAATTCCGAGCCCTAACATTTTTTTTAGGTCTGACCGCAGATAAAAAGCATTGGGGCATGAATGATATAATGTGTCACATCTGACAGACAGAAGCAGAGGATGTCTTGTATGCGCTCGTGACACATCATCACTACAGAGAGCTAAGGTACGATCTTGCGCGTAATTTAGAAAAGTAATTGGAATCAAATTATTTAACAGATGTTTCGGAACATTTATGGGGGTCTTCTTTAACTACTTAAATGTGTTGTAATAGTTCTTGAACAATTTATATCTGGTCGTACTGTGCACGTAATTAATGTGACTTAAAATTATCAGTTAGTTCAATTCACATTTGAGCCGTTGAACTGTATTTTGACAATGTTCTTGGCAGCATGATACCGAATATTACATAAATATTTACCGCTTGTGACCTGTTGAATATTGCCACCACCAAGGCTGGCATTATCCATATGATGTTCTGTCGTGCGCTCTAAGTTTAAGAATGGAGGCTTGCTGGCGTTGAAAAGAACTTTGTATTCATCAGAATAATTAGAACAGATAAGTTATAATTTGGAAATGAAAGTTGAAGTAGGTACTAGCACTAATATACCATAAGCATACGCTATGGCCCCAACGAACTTATTTTCCATACGGCATCGGAAGTCTATTGCTTGAAGTCAGCCAAGAAGTTCATTAAAATTAAAATATATGTATATGTATAAGAGTCAACATTAACCTTCAGAAGGAGTCATTGCTAAAGTTGTTTCACTGAAATGTATATCTATAGTTGTATCTGCATATTCAATGGGTGATCCTTCGACTCTGTGAGGGAAAATATATCGTTATGTGAACCAACCATTTTTGAAAAGGATTTAAATATTTATTGTGGTAATTTCCCACATGTGCAGAACCAAAAGCTTAAAGATATCGTTACTTCTATTTCATCATCAAAGTGTAAAAATGTGTTGCCTAATTAGAACATTTCTTTTCTACTTATTCATCATTCGAACACCAGGTGCATTATTAAAGAGCTGAAAGACTTATATCAACCAGGAATCTGTAATCAGCTCCATTTTTTTAACAGATACATTTTCTATTTTAATGATGTTATGTCAGATACCTGTTGAACCTCTAAAATGTACTATGTGCTCAGATAAGCAAATTGCCACACATAGAAACCTTCTATTCTGACTCCCCTGTCTTTCTTCCTACTCACTGGCATAATTATATATATATATGTATATATATATTTATATTTATATTTATATATGTATATATATATATATATATAAATATATATATATATATATATATATATATATATATATATATATATATATATATATATATATATATATATATATATATATATATATATGTATATATAAATATATATCCAGGAGTGAATTCCAAAGTAGCGGCGTTCATCTTTGTTGTGAGTAACTTCAGAAAAAATACCACCTTGAATTACACTAGTATATTTTGCTGCCATAGAAAATACAATAGATATGAGGGTACGTCTCGTGACCTTGTCTAGGGACAACTTTGTGGTTATTGTCTTTTACTATATATGTTTAACTTCCAATAGTATATGGGACTTGAAATAGCCTGAATGCCGCATATGCCAGTAATGTCAATATTTGCCCCAATAAGTGACAACAGGTTAAGGTGGAAGATCTAAAGTCAGCACCTTTGGATAACCTGTAATCACTTTTTCATATTTTTTGATAGTTTGACACATAAACTACAAGCTCCCAAAAACTCAGATGCGTGAACATAAAATTTATATGAGAAAATTGATCTCAAAAATTTTGTTTACACGGAAAAGTTTAAGCAGTGCCCGGCACATGGGTTTGTTTGCATGAGCATGATAATGAACCATGTCATTGTTTGAACCCTTTCATGACCGTCATGACTAGATCTTTTTGTCACATTTGAACCCAAATTACGCTTAAATGAACAGCGTGTATATGCACAGCAATCACGTGTGAGTGGAAACACTAAAGTTCACTTAAACTGGACTAAGCACATAAGATCAGGGTTCTGTACATTTGCAGCATTCTCCAAGATATGCGTTTCATGTGCGAAGCACAAATGACTAACAGCTCAACAAAGGCCATGGGTTGAGCGATGGGGCCAATTACTTCTTTCAGTAAGGAAGATGACCAAAATCAAGGTTCTATAACATGAGCTTAGCCATTTAGCCTCGTTAAGGAAACCAAATGCGGTCCGTCTGTCTCAGAACTATTATGTGATTTTCACCCCATGATTTACTCATCGACATATATCTACTCCTCTAATCCTAATGAGGTGGTTGTTGCATAACAGTCCTGGATCACCCATCAAGATCTAGCTCTAATGTAACAAAATCTTCATGGAGACCAAGTACCATGGCTATGGTTCCCCAAAACTAATAATGCCAGAAAGTGTATGGACAGATATCGGATACAATAACTAATAATGCCATAAAGTGTATGGACAGATATCGGATACAATTGTCCGTGGTATCGTATCATAGCTGATATAAAGGTACCTGATGGGTCCAGCCCATTTTGGGTTAAATAGAGAAGCGAATGATTTGAAAATTAAAAATGATGCTGCTTTTAGTGGAGGATTCACTGTACAAAAACAAATTATTTTCATATAATGTAAAACGTTTGGTATTTACATTAAAACGAGCTAACTTCAGTTGTTTGTCTATAGATAACTGTTTTCAATAACTGTGCATTGAAAGTGCCCGGATTTTGTCAAAATGCCGTCGCATCGATTGGACTAGAGTGAAAACGCCCTGCAGGATGGTCAGCTGTAAACGGAGGTACTGCATACATGTACAGGTGAAAAGGTTTTGCTAGGCCTTAAAGAGGAACTTGACTCAGATGTTCAGTGGTACCACAGACTCATTCGTGATTTGCTGTTCTGTGATTTTAATTTGTTGGCCTTGAAAGCAACACGAATACAAACCAGCAAACTAAATCTCCGGTCAATATGGAGAATGTTGTATTTGAGCATTGCTGCAATGTAAATATTTTTGTACTGCAAAGAATTCATATCCCTCTTCTACAGTATATTCTGCAATAAACTTTGTGTGATTTTTCATTGTTTACGGTGGTACAACAGTTTGATCATAATAGACCGGACCCATTTTCACCCACATACTGTGAATGCGCAAATATTTTGTGCTCCAGTGGGTAAAGGAACCTTGGTGACGGAAGACAATCCAGTTACTGGTAGCCACTGTAGCCTTTTCTCAATAATGTAAATTTTTTACTAAACATGTAAGCAGAAGTTTTTAAAATGTTTTTGAACATGGAAAGTTGTTGTTTACTTTGTTGCAGTTTGGCTAAAATTGTTGAAAATCGTTATCCATTCCATTTTTCATTGCAGTCATTAATGTTTACCTTGTCAATATGATACCTTATCCTTTTTAGATGTTCAGTGAATATTGTATATCTTGCTGGCTATTTGAGTGTTGCTCTTCTGTCTGGCGATGTTCATGTTGATAGGCTAGTCAAGATTCAGACGGTTATTTTACTTGGACTAATTGCCGACCACAATATTGACTCGTAACAGTCCTACTGCTTTTACTTGATTTGCTGCTAGTTCATGTTATTCTTCAGCATATAGAAATTGTTATGAACCATCGTGTCAAGTGCACGTTGACCTTCAAATGCCACATTACAAGTGTTGGGTCTAGCTCTGAGAGAGTGCAACACTACAGGATGGATAAATTGTTTTGCCAGCATAGTTTAATCTATCAAACCATCGTAACAGGGTAAATATGCATATAGGGTGGCGCACCATACATATCTCTGTGTGCTTTTACCGTATATGATACATTACACACCAGCAGGTGAAGTGGAGTGCACGTGCGAAAAGGGGCCTCAACAAGATCAACATGCCAACACCAGTCGAATCTATTATATCATTCTAGCAGTGGCCTGTACCATTGCACCATGACAACAGCTGCGACAACCATTGCGTTTTGACAACACACAACTGTACCTTAATGGGAAATGTATACATGAAATTTTAATTAACACACTGCGCATCTCAACCTGATACTTTTCAAAAATAAAATACTTTGTGGAAACAGAAATAATTGCCATACCTGTACCCGTTCAAAGCAGCCTCATATCATTCCTTCCCGAGTCAAATCAACCTCAAGTCAACCCTGCCCCAGATCAAACATGCCTCAGGTCAAACAGGCCTCAGGTCATACCAGCCCCAGGTCAAACAGGCCTTGGGTCCACCAGCTGCACTTCAAAACGGCCTCGGGTCAAACCAGTCCTGAGTCAAACCAGCCCGGAATATATATATATATATAATGATAAAATGTCACGTTGATAAAGGGCCACAAACTATCAATAAAACTTTGGCCATCCACAACAATGATGAGAAACTAGATCAAGTCTTTGACAGTGAGTACATGGTTTATTTAGATAAAAGGTATTCAAGAAATGTGCATTCGAAAAAGTCACATGGAAAGATTATGTCTAATTTAATTGTTTCAAATGTTTAAGTAAACGTTCGCATTTTGAAAAAGTGAGTTTTCTCAGATGTGCCATAATGTTGCTCTTTAATGTTTTTGTAAAGTATGTTACTCTGTTTATAGGTCCACATAGAATTAATATATCAGCGGGTTTGACTTAAGGCTGATTTGACTTGAGGTTAGTTTGACTTGAGGCTGGTTTGACTGTGTGTTTTTCATTCCAATAGTTGCACCTGGTTGCTATTTCTGAAATAAACACGAAAGAAACTCATTGGAATTAAAGTTATTTCTACCTATTTTTTTTTTTTTTTTACTCTTAAAACCTTTAAAATATGAATAAAAGCAATGAGCTAGTTCTTTTAGTTTGGGAGTACAGGATCCTCCCATTGTTGTCGTGATTAACCCTTATCATGTAACGCTTATAACGCATTCATATAAATACCAATCACTATCAGAATGCCGAATCTTCATAACTGCGATCCAGTAACATACCTCATGCCAAATGACCGTTAATACTGCGATGCCAAATGCTAAAACTAAAATTTAAATGACCTTATCTCCCGTTGGGACTGAGGAGACACAAATACAAGATCCTGAGCTCCAAGCTGCTGTATGTGGTCATATCAGCATGACTTTATTTATGTTCACCTCCTACGTACAACTTTATAAAGTCAAAATCTAGAGTAACAAGTTTCATTGGGTATGCAGTGAACACACGGCCATTGCGTGGAGAGGAACGTTCTGTTCCCGTGCCTGCTTCCTTTTATGCTTTTTTTATCTGTTTCGCATGTTCTAGTTTTTCCTATATTTAGTTGATTTGAGAATACTCTGAAGCCAATTTCCTGTAGTTGGCTGAGTTTCATCCTCATGTTTGCTATCACAAAGTGACACTGTGACACAAAGGACTTGACATGCAGAAGCACAAGCAGATGAAGGTGATACTTGCCCAGAGTAATGCAGTTTTATCCTGTTGGTCACATCCCCATCATAGTATATCATGTTTCTCCTCTAGATCATTTCTTTGAGTGCCAACTGCAAATTTGAGAGTGTTCAG
Source organism: Hermodice carunculata (assembly GCA_964020975.1). NCBI lineage: Eukaryota > Metazoa > Annelida > Polychaeta > Eunicida > Amphinomidae > Hermodice > Hermodice carunculata. The sequence goes on from OZ026625.1 coordinate 62,458,328, forward strand.
TAAGCTGCTGCTTGTATTGTCACTGGTGCAATGCATGAAACTAGTAATGCAAAACTGTATAAGGAACTCGGATGGTTAACATTGGCCAAACGCAGGGTAATTTCACAACTGACCTTAATGTTTAAACTGGTGAACAATCTTACGTCTGCATTCTTATGTTCTCCTCTTTGTACAGTATATTCTTTGCACACCCAAAGTTACGATACACAAAGCAGTTTGACCTCAAGCACTCCAGAGCTCATACTGATCTTTTTGATAAATCATTTTTCCCCTTCACCATAAGATTAAGGAAGATAAAGGAATCAAATGCCTCTTGAAATTGAAAACTCTTCATCAATCCAGATATATAAATCCAGAATGACTCAGCCGGGAATGGTAAGTTTCTGGAATTATAAAAGCACGAGATAGATTTCTGGCTGTCCAAGACACACACCTTTGTTTGGACGCTGGTCCTTTAAACCACCACTTATATAAGGTTGGAGTTAAGGATTCACCCAAATAAAAGTGCAAATAATCCAAAGAAGACACATGGCATATTTTTTTTGTCCTAGATACAATTTGACATCGCATTAAAATACTGTCTGTCATTGCTGCAGTTGTTCCCATCACTCTGCAGACAAAACTGTATGGCTCACAAAATTGTTCTCTATTCAAAATATGCTTGGTTATTTTCGCAGGCACGCACTTCTTTAGTTCTGCTACTGAACGTTTCAAACCAGTCGGCGTTGGGTATTTTTTTATTTATATATATACATTTTTTTTTATTTTTTTTTTTATTTTTTTTTTTATTTTTTTTGTTATTACACTCTTTATTGACATTTGACACCTGGGTTGGTTAGCCTATCTATATTGAGCCCAACGTGTCGCTTCACCCATTTTTTGATAATCAACTTTTGGCAATAGTATCACCTCACTATCTAGCTGGTCTTTGTCTCTTATATACATTGTTGTGTCTGTTATGAATGTGGCTGTGCCTGGTTGTTTCGATTTTGGAGGTCACTCTAACCATTGAAAGTGTACCAGGTCACAGAGGTAGCTTGCTTTCCTGGGGAGGCTGTTGTAAACAAAGTGTTGACCTACATTCATATGACTCATTTCACTGTCCTGTCTGAAAAAATTTCAGAGGTGATCTAGAAAGAACAGAGACAGGTCTCATTCAAAACATTGGGATGTGTAAATAATTGGCAAGCTCTTGAATAATGGTGATATTCCCCTGTCTGTGTATAAAGCGGCTGTTCTCTGAATGGGGGAGAGAGAATTTGGAAGATCACATAAACTGTGTGACTCCAAGCCAGTTGGGCTGTGAGCGATTGTTATTAATTGTGGAATTGTGGACAGTATCTTTGAGTTCCCTGGTATATCTGGTGTTAATTGTACCACATTGGAACCAAACTACACCTCTGTGGGATTGGATCAGCACAACAACTTGCAGTACAACATTGGACCCAAACCGTATCTCTGTGGAATTTGTACCAGATCATTTGGCAGCTGTCATAGGAGTTGGAACTGTAGAACAGTACCTGTGGATAATCTCACACGGGATTAGGATTGACCTAAGACTGTTTCATTATTGGCATACCAGCTGGGATCCGTTTACCTACTTTGTATTGATTTTGAGTGTTAATATATTGTTATTGTTAAAGATGTGTAATTGTTGTCATTCTTTGTTGAGTTCTGCTAATGTTCAGATGGTGGGCATCGTAACAAATTGTGGGGGCTCGTTCTGGAAAAATCCACGACAAACGGGATTAAATTCAAGACAAAACATTGAATTATTTGGCAATAACAACATAACGGTTGAATCGTCCGGAAAATCCCTGAAGTTTCTTTATACTGAATCTTACAGTTTGAACTCAACAAAAGACATCTAGTATTTTTAAACATACTTGTTGGTCAATATACAGACAATACGACAGCATGGCACTAATCCAAGTGTGTTTCTGGCTAATAAGGACATAACAGTCAAGGATTTTGATCAATTGTTAAAGGAAGACCTGGAAAATGTTGCCAAATACTTAAATGTAGGAGTACCATCAGGTATCAGGAAAATACCCTTTAAGCAAAAGAAAATTTCCCATTTGGTTAAAGAAGGTTTCCTTGTGGATGAGGTATCAGAGGATTAAAGTTTTGGCAATTTAGCTGGAGTTAGCTAAATTAAAACGTGAAAGTGAAAGAGAAGCATCACAAAGCG